>ML098910.1:5875-55612 GCA_003697995.1 Taxidea taxus jeffersonii
TTTCTTTTTCAATATTCCTTTGGCTATTCGAGGTCTTTTCTGGTTCCATATAAATTTTAGGATTATTTGTTCCATTTCTTTGAAAAAATTGGATGGAATTTTGATAGGCATTGCATTAAATGTGTAGATAGCTTTAGGTAGCATAGACATTTTCACAATATTTATTCTTCCAATCCATGAGCATGGAACATTTTTCCATTTCTTTGTGTCTTCCTCAATTTCTTTCATGAGTACTTTATAGTTCTCTGAGTATAGATTCTTTGCCTCTTTCGTTAGGTTTATTCCTAGGTATCTTATGGTTTTGGGTGTAATTGTAAATGGGATTGACTCCTTAATTTCTCTTTCTTCTGTCTTGTTGTTGGTGTAAAGAAATGCAACTGATTTCTGTGCATTGATTTTATATCCTGACACTTTACTGAATTCCTGTACAAGCTCTAGCAGTTTTGGAGTGGAGCCTTTTGGGTTTTCCACATATAGTATCATATCATCTGCAAAGAGCGATAGTTTGACTTCTTCTTTGCCGATTTGGATGCCTTTAATTTCTTTTTGTTGTCTGATTGCTGAGGCTAGGACTTCTAGTACTATGTTGAATAGCAGTGGTGATAGTGGACATCCCTGCCGTGTTCCTGACCTTAATGGAAAAGCTCTCAGTTTTTCTCCATTGAGAATGATACTTGCGGTGGGTTTTTCATAGATGGCTTTGATAATATTGAGGTATGTGCCTTCTATCCCTACACTTTGAAGAGTTTTGATTAGGAAGGGATGTTGCACTTTGTCAAATGCTTTTTCAGCATCTATTGAGAGTATCATATGGTTCTTGTTCTTTCTTTTGTTAATGTACTGTATCACATTGATTGATTTGCGGATGTTGAACCAACCCTGCTGCCCTGGAATAAATCCCACTTGGTCGTGGTGAATAATCCTTTTAATGTACTGTTGGATCCTATTGGCTAGTATTTTGGTGAGAATTTTCGCATCTGTGTTCATCAAGGATATTGGTCTGTAATTCTCTTTTTTGATGGGATCCTTGTCTGGTTTGGGGATCAAGGTGATGCTGGCCTCATAAAATGAGTTTGGAAGTTTTCCTTCCATTTCTATTTTTTGGAACAGTTTCAGGAGAATAGGAATTAATTCTTCTTTAAATGTTTGGTAGAATTCCCCTGGGAAGCCATCTGGCCCTGGGCTTTTGTTTGTTTGGAGATTTTTGATGACTGTTTCAATCTCCTTACTGGTTATGGGCCTATTCAGGTTTTCTATTTCTTCCTGGTTCAGTTTTGGCAGTTTATATGTCTCTAGGAAAGCATCCATTTCTTCCAGATTGTCAAATTTGATGGCATAGAGTTGCTCATAATATGTTCTTATGATTGTTTGTATTTCTTTGGTGTTTTTTGTGATCTCTCCTCTTTCATTCATGATTTTAATTTGGGTCCTTTCTCTTTTCTTTTGGATAAGTCTGGCCAGGAGTTAATCAATCTTATTAATTCTTTCAAAGAACCAGCTCCTAGTCTCATTGATTTGTTCTATTGTTTTTTTGGTTTCTATTTCATTGATTTCTGCTTTGATCTTTATTATTTCTCTTCTCCTGCTGGGTTTAGGCTTTCTTTGTTGTTCTTTCTCGAGTTCCTTTAGGTGTAGGGTTAGGTTGTGTATTTGAGACCTTTCCTGTTTCTTGAGATAGGTTTGTATCACTATATATTTTCCTCTCAGGACTGCCTTTGCTGTGTCCCACAGATTTTGGACCGTTGTGTTTTCATTATCATTTGTTTCCATGGTTTTTTTCAATTCTTCTTTAATTTCCTGGTTGACTCATTCATTCTGTAGAAGGATGCTGTTGAGTCTCCATGTAGTTGGGCTCTTTCCAAATTTCCTCTTGTGATTGAGTTCTAGCTTCAGAGCATTGTGGTCTGAAAATATGCAGGGAATGATCCCAATCTTTTGATACCGGTTGAGCCCTGATTTATGACCCAGGATGTGATCTATTCTGGAGAATGTTCCATGGGCACTAGAGAAGAATGTGTATTCTGTTGCTTTGGGGTGGAATGTTCTGAATATATCTGTGATGTCCATCTGCTCCAGTGTGTCATTTAAGACCTTTATTTCCTTGTTGATCTTTTGCTTGGATGATATGTCCATTACAGTGAGGGGCGTGTTAAAGTCCCCTACTATTATTGTATTCTTGTCAATGTGTTTCTTTGATTTTGTTATTAATTGGTTTATATAGTTGACTGCTCCCATGTTAGGAGCATAGATATTTAAAACTGTTAGATCTTCTTGTTGGACAGACCCTTAGAGTATGATATAGTGTCCTTCCTCATCTCTTATTATAGTCTTTGGCTTAAAATCTAATTGATCTGATATAAGGATTGCCACCCCAGCTTTCTTCTGATGTCCATTAGCATGGTAAATTGTTTTCCACCCCCTCACTTTCAATCTGGAGGTGTCTTTGGGTCTAAAGTGAGTTTCTTGTAGACAGCTGGATTTTGTTGTTTTTTTTTTTATCCATTCTGAAACCCTGTGTCTTTTGATTGGGGCATTTAGCCCATTACATTCAGGGTAACTATTGAGAGATATGAACTTAGTGCCATTATATTGCCTATAAGTTAACTATTACTGTATATTGTCTCTGTTCCTTTCTGATAATACTTTCAGGGTCTCTCTTTGCTTAGAGGACCTCTTTCAATATTTCCTGTAGAGCTGGTTTGGTGTTTACAAATTCTTTCAGTTTTTGTTTGTCCTGGAAGCTTTTTATCTCTCCTTCTATTTTCAATGATAACCTAGCTGGATAAAGTATTCTTGGCTGCATGTTTTTCTCGTTCAGTGCTCTGAATATATCATGCCAGTTCTTTCTGGCCTGCCAGGTCTCTGTGGATAAGTCTGCTGCCAATCTAATATTTTTACCATTGTACGTTACAGACTTCTTGTCCCGTGCTGCTTTCAGGATTTTCTCTTTGTCGCTAAGACTTGTAAATTTTATTATTAGATGGCGGGGTGTGGACCTATTGCTATTGATTTTGAGGGGTGTTCTCTGCACCTCCTGGATTTTGATGCTTGTTCCCCTTGCTATATTAGGGAAATTCTCTACAATAATCCTCTCCAGTATACCTTCTGCTCCTATTTCTCTTTCTTCTTCTTCTGGAATCCCAATTATTCTAATGTTGTTTCATCTTATGGCATCACTTATCTCTCGAATTCTCCCCTCGTGGTCCAGTAGTTGTTTGTCTCTCTTTTGGTCAGCTTCTTTATTCTCTGTCATTTGGTCTTCTATATCACTAATTCTGTCTTCTGCCTCATTTATCCTAGCAGTAAGAGCCTCCATTTTTGATTGCACCTCATTAATAGCTTTTTTTATTTCAACTGGATTATATTTTAGTTCTTTTATTTCTCCAGAAAGGGCTTTTATTTCTCCTGACAGGGTTTCTCTAATATCTTCCATGCCTTTTTCGAGCCCGGCTAGTACCTTGAGAATCATCGTCCTGAATTCCAGATCTGACATATTACCAATGTCTGTATTGATTAGGTCCCTAGCCTGCGGTCCTGTTTCCTGTTCTTTTTTTTGTGGTGAGTTTTTCCACCTTGTCATTTTGTCCAGATAAGAATCCGCTGTTCTCCTTGTTAAGTGAACTTGGTCTTGGCTGTATTTCTTTGATCTTCTGGGGTAGGGGCCTGTTGTAGTGATTCTCAAGTGTCTTTGCCCCAGGCGGAATTGCACCACCCTTCCCAGGGGCTGGGCTAAGTAATCTTCTCAGGTTTGCTTTCAGGAGCTTTTGTTCCCTGAACGCTTTCTGTAGAGTTCTGGAGGACGGGAATGAAAATGGCGGCCTCCCAATATCTGGTTCAGAGGAGCTGAGAGCTAAGGGCCCCAGTCTCCAGTGCGCCTTCAGAGAAAAGCGTTTAATCACTCCGGTCTCCCCAGCCTCCGTTCGCGCTCGGAGACCATGCTCGGAGAAAATCATGCGTAATCAGTCCCGTCTCACTGGCTTCTGGGAGCGCTCTGAGCTCACCCAGCCCTGTGACCAAGCGTCTCTGTCTCTGGCAGAGTCCCACCTGGAGTCTCCAAACCCCATAGATCCCTGAGCTCTCCCGGGTCGGAGTCTCCCCAGATCTTGTGGGGACCCCTCGCACAGAGCACCGGCCCGTGTCACAGACCACGGCTCTAGGAAACCTCGGCTCTGTCTCCGCAGCCGGTTTCCATGCTCTAATATCTGTGAGCTCTGTGACACTCAGATACCCCCGGTCCTTCTGTGACCCTGTGGGTCCTTAGTCCCCGCTGTCCCCGCGAGGTCTTCACTCCAGTTTAGCCTCTGGAGTGATGTCACTCCCTGGAGCAGACTTTTAAAAGTCCTGATTTTGTGCTCCGCCGCTTGCCGGGAGCCCGCCCCTCCCCCTGGGGTCTATCTTCCCGTCGCGTTGGATTCACTTCTCCGCTGGTCCTACCTTGTAGAACGTGGTCGATTTTCTGTTTCTAGAATTGTTGTTTTTCTTCTCTTCAATCTCCTGTTGGATTCGTAGGTGTTCGGAATGGTTTGATAGGCTATCTAGCTGATCTCCTGCTGCCTGATGTCGTCTCAGCCTGCTACTTCTCCGCCATCTTGACTCCTCCCCTACACAATTTCTTTTAAAATAAGTTTTCCCTCGCCTGTGACGCTACTTCAGTCTGCGAAGAGCTACCTCCATTAAATTCAACTGGAAAGCCTTTGGGATGGCATCTTTAATTTATAGTTTTGGTCTTTGATGATAGTCACCTTAGTTTGCTTTATAATGGTGATAGTTCTAGGGGAAAGGTATAGAATTTGAAAGAATTAGTACTTGAGAAATGCACCTGACATTTTGTGTGAGATGAATGCTTAGATTTCGGGCCTGACCCTCTGGTTAAAAAGCATCCCATATGGAGTTCACTAGCATGGACAAAGGGTAAAAAATTTACTTGATTGATTTTTTAATTAACCAACCTTGAGATCCGCCTGTTCACAGTTATTTGTAAATGAACAATTTCAAATTAACAGAAAAAAGCTTCCCTATAATTTTTAATCCCTTAAAAAATCGAATATTAACATGGATTCCACAGATGCTAACAACTTCACTTATTGTTTCATCTAAAGCCTTTCCTGACTTGCTTGCTAGGACATGTTCCCTTATTATATGCTCTTACTGCAGCATGTCTATGCATATATT
Source organism: Taxidea taxus jeffersonii (assembly GCA_003697995.1). Taxonomy (NCBI): domain Eukaryota; kingdom Metazoa; phylum Chordata; class Mammalia; order Carnivora; family Mustelidae; genus Taxidea; species Taxidea taxus. Next base: position 11,048 of record ML098910.1, read on the forward strand.
TCCTGATGTGATTATTTTATTGATGTCTGTCTTACATACCTGTATGTGAGATACAAGTCAGGGATCTTGGCTGCTTTTGTATTTTTAGTGTCATACAAGGCACATTTAATGGATATTTGTTGACTGAATAATAAATGAATTACTTTGGTCCATCATCCTGAGGGCTCTTATAGCCTACATGGATAGATAGAACGCATGAATTAATGTGACCCTGTAATGCCCACAGGATGACATAGACGTGTGCCTAGAATATACTAGCAAAAGCAACATACCTCAAGTTCTGAGAAGGTTTATTTCAAGGAGCAATCAAGTGACAAAGGAAAATGCAGTGATACTATCTCCTTTATGTTTAGCTGGTTATTTCATACTTTTTTTTGATACATCTTCTTAATTATTAGGACTTTCTCATGTGGAAGTGACAGAAAACCCAAAGTCAAGTTGCCTTTTAACAAAAGGAAGTAGAATTCCATTTCTGATAACATGAATAGCTAGGTATTTGACCTGACCCTTCCTCTTAGAAAAAAATAAACTGCTATATTAAATAAAATATTTTTAAAAGTACTGAAGACATGCTAGATTATAAGCAATTAAAGGCTACTATCAAAGAAGGTAGGAGCTCAGAGAGGTAAATTGAGAATTCTTGTTTTGTTCAAAGAACATTTACCAAACCTGTATTTTTTTTTGGGGGGGGCAGTTTTGTTAGGTACAGGAATCAGAAGACAAAACAGCATTTTTTCAAGATGGACACCTCATGGGAGACGACCCCCAATAAATCTGGAACCCAAAAGGCCATTCTTTAGAGTAAGTGTGATCCAGAATTAAATCTGCTCTAGATCTCTACCCCAGGGTCTTATAGGAAAATGTACGCTTGTGCTGAAGAGAACAGAACTTAAAAGGCCCTGGAAAGTCTGAACAATAGACTGGCCCTCAAGTGAATGTTTAGCTTAGATTTGTATCACTTTGGTGGTCCAACAAGCATCCCAGAATCATCAGAACAAATCCAGATCTTTGGATAAATATATCTTTATCATTGGTCTTGAATTTCTGCAAAACAATTTCTAAGTTAAATGACAAGTTACAAAGGGGTGGGGGTATTGTGAGTGGGCAACTAAGCACAGAAAATAGGGAACCATATCTTAATCCTAATCATGATAGCAGACTCCAAGACAAGGATTTGAATGTATGTAGATTATTTGGGCACTGCAAATAATATACTGCACTAACTGGGAAGTGTAGACGTGATATAGGGAAGGCAGATAATAAAACCTAATGTAGGAGATCAGAATTTAAACTCACGAAGAAACTGGGAAATAGCACAAAACACATATCTTAGAATAATCCCATCTAAGAGATGAGGAAACTCACCTTTATGCCAATTCTGATAGATTGAACACTGGTTGATGGTCGCCACAGTGTGTGGGGTTGATATTGTGAATTACTTTGCAAGACTAGCCAGCCACACACATGGGTAGAAGAGTTGGCATTGTCCTGAGGAGGGAGCCATCATGTGCAGAATTGACAGTGGACAGTGGCAGCTGGGAGTCAGCAGAGCACCAAAAGTTCCTAGGGATAAGAGCAGGGCACCGACAGTGATGGCTACATGAGAAATAATAGCAACCAGACCCAGACAGACCAAAGAGAAAATGATCAGACACTGATTATAAGGCACTGAAATAAAGACAAATTTGAAAAATCTTAGGATGGTACAGAAAACTATAAAAAGTGACAAAGAAATTCTGCAAATAAACCAAATAGAACTTTAGGAAATAAAAAAACACAATGACCTAAATTGAAAGAACGCAATGGGTGGTAAATTAGACCTCAATAAAGTTGATTAAGAAAAAACAACAACAAACCTCAGTAGTTGGGCTTAATACCAGATGGAATGTAGGTGAATAGAGCATTAGTGAACTGGAGGATAGACAGGTTGAAAGAAATTAAATTATGCAGATAAGAGTTAAAAGGTCTAACTTCTGCTTAGAGTTCAATAAGGAGAGGAGAGAGTGAAAAAGAGATATTTAAAGAGACAGCCGTTGATAGATTTCTAGAACTGGGGACAGACTCTAATCCAAAGACTCAACCCAAAGAATCCAAAGCAGAAAAAAAAAACACCCCCTGCCCCATGAGAAACTCCTATCTAGATACATAGTGAATCTACAGAGAACTGAAGACAAACAGTCTTGAAAGTGGTCATAAAAAAAAGATTACTTCCAAGGAGTGGCAGTAGACTGCTAGCTATCTCCTTACTGATAATAATGGAAGCCAGTATTCAAAGGAATATGATCCTTGTAAGTTGAAAATATATCTGCCAAAATAAAATCCTATACCTTAAAAAAATATTTCAAGATTGAAGATGAAATAGATATTTTAAGTTAAAAATCCATACTTCATTACTAGCAGGGCCTGGCTAAAAACTGAAAGTCAAAAGATAGAAAAACCATCACACATTGAGGGTTTGATGTGCAAGGAGTAATTCAAAACAAAAAAGTGGCAAGTATATTGGTACATTTGAGTAAGTATTGGCTGTATAATACAATAATGTCTAATGGGGTCAAAATGTATAATCAAAGTTCATGATGAACAATAATAGGGAAGTGGAGGAGTTAGGTGGAGCTGAAGTCTTCAAGGAAGTAGGGAGAAGGTATAGATTAAACACATAGGATGCACATTGGGATTCTTAGGTCACCACTAAAAGAAGAGAAATTAAAAAGAATATAAACTAGTTGAGGAAAAATTGGAGTAATAAAATATAAGCAACTTAAAAGAAAGAGGACCAAAAAAGGTACAGGGAAGGTGGGACATAGAGTATATTCAAATGGTAGAGTGTTTCATGACCTAAGGTTTATTTTAATATAATTCTGTGCACTTGAAATTTTTTTTAATCAGTTGACTGAATTTATATATTTAATTTATTTTTTAAAAAGATTTTATTTATTTTTTTGACAGAGAGAGTGTGTACAAGCAGGGGGAGCAGCAGGCAGAGGGAGAAGCAAACTCCCCACTGAGAAGGGAGCCTGAAGTGGGGCTCCATCCCAGGATTCTGGGATCCTGACCTGAGCCAAAGGCAGATGCTTAACCAACTGAGCCACCCAGGTGCCCCAAGTTGACTGAATTTAATAAATATTTATGAAATAACTTTTCTGTATAAGTCTTTCCAATGGAGGTGGCATTTGCAGGGTAAGGCCTTCACCTTGATTAGAAGGTATAATCCCATTAGGAAGCAAGATAGGGAAGGCAGGTTTGTGGAGGAGGAAGGGATGGGGGTAAGGAGAGTTCATCAGGGGCCAAGGAAATTGGGCCAGGAATTAGGGTCTGTTCCAGAGTGGAGGCTATAGAGAGGGGAAAGGAGGAGATGAGGGAGGAAAAGCAGAGGGTGGAAGGGGTCAAAGCCACAGGGAAGACAACCAATTGAAGGTGAGCAGGAGAGGAGAGGAAAAGAGGGCTCAGAAGAGGCTCCATGTCACATGAATCGGAGAATGAGATAAGGACCCGGAAATAAGGAAGTAGGGAGGAGGAACTGTTTTTATGGGGAGACAGGGAGGAGGAGGAGGAAGAGACTGGGGAGATATTAATATTTAACTGCCGGGGTAGCAATGGCGAGGACCAAGGCCAGCAGCATCCGAAAGCCCCCACCCAGGCCTTACCCCCCAGCACCAAGAGTGGATTTATAGGTATTGGGAGAGGGAGAGTCCTGGGGAGGGGACAAGGTGCTAGGCAGCAGGTTTTGAAAGTATTTTATTTATTTATTTATTTTTGGTTTCAGGAATAGTAGTATTTAGTGATTTATCATTTATGTCTAACAGTCTGCACTTGAAATTTGAGAAAATTAAAAAAAATAAAAATATCAAAACCAATCTAAAAATTGGAAAGAAGGAAATAAAGGTAGAAATTATAGAAACTAGAAGACAAACAATAGAGAAGATTTTTAAAAAATCCATAGTCTATTTTTTATTTAATGACTGATCTTGTTAGAGTTTTTTCCAAAGAAAGAAAACATAAATAACTGTTATCAGAAATAACAGGGGATATCACTATAGATATTCCAATTCTTTTTTTTTCCTATTTTTTTTAAAGATTTTTTTTTAATTAACATATAATGTATTATTTGTTTCAGGGGTACAGATCTGTGATTCATCAGTCTTACACAATTCACAGATCTTCCAATTATTTTTTTTTAAGATTTTATTTATTTATTTGACAGAGAGATCACAAGTAGGCAGAGAGGCAGGCAGAAAGAGAGGAGGAAGCAGGCCCCCTGCTGAGCAGAGAGCCTGATGTGAGGCTCGATCCCAGGACCCTGGGATCATGACCTGAGCCGAAGGCAGAGGCTTTAACCCACTGAGCTACCCAGGTCCCCCAAATCAATCAATCTTTAAAAAAAAAGGAAAAAAAAAGTTTAGTGTGATAAAAGTATGAACAACGTTATGCTGATAACTTTGAAAATGTAGAAAAATGGAAACATTTCTATTAGAGAAATGAGCTTTGATAAGTTCATACCAAAGAAGTAGGAAGTATGGATAGTCATCTAGTGACTAAAGGATCTGGAACCATAGTTACAGCCAAAGAATATCCCAAATTATATTTTCCAGTGAGTTCTGTCTGCCATTCCAGAAGAAATACTTCCAACCAAAACTTTGAGAGAATCAGAAAAGATGACCCTGCTCCCAATAAAAATTTTAATATCCTAATAATATTGCTACTGCCTATTAAGATGTGAAAGAATTGGGGCACCTGGGTGGCTCAGTGGGTTAAAGCCTCTGCCTTCGGCTCAGGTCATGGTCCCAGGGTCCTGGGATCAAGCCCCACATCAGGCTCTCTGCTCAGCAGGGAGCCTGCTTCCTCCTCTCTCTCTGCCTGCCTCTCTGCCTACTTGTGATCCCTTTCTCTCTGTCAAATAAATAAATAAAATCTTTAAAAAAAAAGATGTGAAAGAATTGTACTCAGGAAGAGAAATCATGAACAAAATATAAGCAAACGGAATTATCTAGCTTCTGCTGCCATCAAATGTCCAACCTGCCAGCAACAAAGACCAGAGCTATGCCCCGTAGGTAGTGTCATCTATCTAGGGAATCAACCCATCACTTGGGAGCAAGTATATCTTGTCAGAGTGGAGAAATCACAGAGGGAAGGTGGCTATTAGTGGAGATTATTGTTCCCAGTATAGAGAGTGGGAACTACTACCAGAGCCCAGACTTGGGGCCTTCGGATAAAGGCTGGAACCACGATGGCACAGGGAAACACAAAGTGAGGGGCTGTTCCTGGCAGGAACTTCAAATAGGAGACACAGCTGCTGGCAGCCTCTGCCCTAGAGTCTGAGTGACAAAGAAATTCCCTGGTTTCTCCTCTCCAATATTCCAATTTTCCAATTTTCCTCCAATCCCTCCCTTTGGTCACATTCAACTGAAAACCAGAGGACAAGAGAATCTGCTAATGTAATACATATATTTATTTCTCTTGGGGTCCAGAGCAAGGTGAAAGATGGAGAGTATATCTGGAGGGCAAACAGAAACTATACAGGATAGAGGAGGAATAATTATCATCAAAGTTAGGCAAGGAGTTACCTCTGGGATGTGGAAGAAGTATATGGGTGCTTTCTGAAGTGATAGAAATATTCTCTCTTGCCTCACTTGGTGGTTACATTGGTGTTTGCTTTATAATTGTTTTTGTTTATTATAATTTTTTAAAAGAAAAAGAATACAGCCTCTTTATTTTCTCTTGAGCTACAAATGTTCTGTTTGTATGAGAGAGAGCCCAGTACTCGAGACAGTGGTTAGCTCTTCCATTTGCTCCAAAGCGTTCCAGGGAAGGAAGAGCCTAAACAGGATCTAGACAGTTTCCATCTGCTGATATTCAGCTAATCAAAACTATAGCCAGGTACTCTTTTTTTAAAAATTATTTATTTATTTATTTGACAGACAGAGATCACGAGTAGGCAGAGAGGCAGGCAGAGAGAGAGAGGGGGAAGCAGGCTCCCCCCCAAGCAGAGAGCCCGATGCGGGGCTCGATAACAGGACCCTGAGATCATGACCTGAGCTGAAGGCAGAGGCTTTAACCCACTGAGCCACCCAGGTGCCCCTAGCCAGGAACTCTTTGAGCAGGACTGCCCCAGCAAGATCCCATGTGATAACAGGCAAAAACCGAGATGGGATATAGGGAGGATATAATGAGAACATGCAGCTTAGGCCCATGTCCCCATATGCTCTCTAAAATTTCATTATTTGGTCAGAGCTGGGAGTGGTACTAGGGTCCTGGCCCATCTTTGCTCATTGCTCCTCTGATTCTGCCCTTCTGCTTTCGAGGGAGAGTGGGTTTAGATGGTCTCAGAGATGGTGGGGGCCATTCCCTTGACAGCTTGCTGGACTAACCCGTACTTGTAGCTTTTGGTGTTGAGGTTCTCAAGGTTCACAGGCATAGGTACCCCCACAGTGTCCAGTCCATTTATTGTTGCCCACTGTGTAATGGGCTCTTCTGGTAATTTTAATGTGTGTGGGGTGACCACAACACCGATTTTTTAAAAAAGTTTTTATTTAAATTCAGTTTAGTTAACATAGAGTATATTATTAGTTTCAGGGGTAGAATTTAGTGATTCAGCACTTACATATTAACACCCAGTGCTCATTACAACACGTGACCTCAATGTCCATCCCCCAATTACCCCATGCCCCAACCTACCTCCCCTCCAGCAACCCTCAGTTTGTTTTTCTAAAATTTTTAAAGATTTTGTTTACTTATTTGACACACAGAGAGAGAAATCACAAGTAGGCAGAGAGGCAGGCAGAAGCAGGCTCCCTGCTGAGCAGAGAGCCTATGCAGGGCTCCATCCCAGGACCCTGAGATTATGACCTGAGCCAGGCAGAGGCTTTAACCCACTGAGCCACCCAGGTGCCCCCTTCAGTTTGTTAACTCTAAGTTTAGAGTTTAACTTCAGTTTGTTAACCCCTTCTTTTTTTTTAAAATTATTTATTATTTATTTGTCAGAGAGGAGAGAGAGAGAGCATACAAGCAGGCAGAGAGGCTGAGAGAGAAGCAGGCTCCCTGCCGAGCAAAGAGCCCATGCGGGACTCGATCCCAGGATCCCGGGATCATGACCTGAGCCAAAGGCAGCGGCTTAACCCACTGAGCCACCCAGACATCCCTGTTAACCCCTTCTTAACTCTAAGAGTCTCTCATGGTTTGTCTCCCTTTCTGTTTTTATTTTATTTTATTTTTTAAAAAGATTTTATTTATTTATTTGACGGAGAGAGAAACAGCTAAAGAGGGAACCCAAGCAGAGGGAGTGGGAGAGAGAGGAGGCTTCTTGCTGAGCAGGGAGCCCTATGTGAGGATTGATCCCAGGACTCTGGGATCATGACCCGAGCCAAAGGCAGAGGCTTAACCCACTGAACCACCCAAGTGCCCCTGAGAGTTTACTGTATGACAGCCCTTCTGAACACTTCCTTTGTCCTTGCCTCCCCAACTCCCCAGTATATAATCAGCCACTCCTCAGGATCACAGGCCTGTAACTCTTTCTGCCCACGGGTCCTGTCCCTGTGCTTTAAGAAAATCACCTTTTTGCCCTAGTGGTGTCTTAAGAATTCTTTCTCGGTCATGGGCTCCGGACCTCACTTATATTCTTAAACTTCATCACTGACCTGTTATCCTTAAATAATACTTACTAGTTGATTCCAGGAAATATCAAATAATTGCTTAAGTCACAGGATAAGTTTCTCGAAGCTGTCTCCCCCTTCTTCACCCCAGACACCTTAAGGGGTCACTGTATCTGGCTCTGAAAGGGATTAGAGATACAAGCAACTGAGAGGCTCAGTATATGAGAGAAGGTAACTACTTCGTGTGGTAGAAACAGCACAGACTCTGCTTTTGGTTTGTCGCATATGCTAACAATAATTTCAGGTATTTCAAATACCTTTCTTAATCATTTCTTTCAAACAAAAAGGGTGTTTTTGTGTCCTTTATGTCTATATCTTAATATATATTTATCAACCTTTGCTTTGAAACATCATACTGAATAAACTTTTTAACACTAAATTTAATTGTTGAATACATGTAATTAATCGCATAGGTGTGATGAACCCAGAAAAGCTCTGCTCAGATTCCACTCTGGGAAGATTCACTGCCACAGCTGCTGGGAATGTCATCCGCAGACAGTTTTCAGCGGTGAGTCCCTTGAGAAAGCCTCAGCTGTAGAAGCCGTCTTCCCCCCAAATCATGCTTTTCGGGTGCAGTGTGATGGTTAAATGTATGTCAACTTGGCTAGACCACTATATCCAGATATTTGGTCACACTCGATTCTAGATGTTTCTTTGAAGGTATTTGTTAGAGAGATTAACATTTAAATTAAGAGACTGAGTTCAATAAAGCTAATTGTCCTCCATTTCGTGAGTGGGTATAAAACAACCACCTGAAGGCCTGCAGAGAGTCAAAGGCTGAGCTTCCCGGAAGAAGAGCACATTCTGCCTGCAAACTGCCTTTTGGAGTCGAAGTGTGGCTCTTCCCTGGGGCTCCGTCCTGCCAGCTGCTCTGCAGATTTCGGATTTACCAGGCCTCTGCAATTTTGTGAGTTATTTCCTTACAATAAATCTCTTTTGCTTGCTCTCTGTTGGGCTGGTGTTGTAGCTTGACTTCTGCCCACTCCGGCTTCCTTGCCCTACCTTCTATCTGTGTTTACCTGTGGGGTTCCACAGTCTCTCCCTAATAAACATACTAAATGCTACACTCCATCAGAGTTGGCTTCTTAGAGGACCCAGCTTACAACAAAAAGATGAAATGTATAAGGAGCATATAATAGTTCCCATTCTCCTTGAGAAAAATATTTCGGAGTCTAGAAGGAGGATATAAAAGGTAAGCAACTGAAGCCTGGGCTGAAAACCAAGTTAACTCTGAAGACAATTTCCTAGTTTGGAAACAGAAAGGAAAAACATGAGACTTATTATCAAGGTGTTTATCTTTTCCATTTGGGTAGAAAACCATATTCTCCCTAATCAGCTACCTCTGAGGGTTGAAGAAGGAAAACAATTTGGGCAGAGTTTCAGAGTAAGAGACACAGAGAAGCATTCCAGTGGTATACCAGGGCACATCTCTGTTAGGAGACCGGATGAGAGGTGTCTTGTATCTTTGGGGGGAGAAAATAAGAAATAATGTATTCTGCTTCTCCCTCCTTTCCCTCCTCTCCCTCCCTCCCCAATACACTGGGGACTGATTAGTTACATGCTCACACTCTAATTTGTTACATTTTGTAACCCACAGCCTGTTTTTTAAAGGTTAAGTTTTCTTTGTTCTGTCCTTACAGCAGTAACTCTTGTTAGTTAGAAAATAAGCTTAAAGTTGGGGCAATTTAATTTAGTTTACATGGTGGTGTTTGGGCCCTCAACTAGCCCACAGAGTTTGGCTGTTGTTGACCTATCTGTTTCTTTTAGGAAGCTCAGTTTTCTCTTTTGGATTTTCCTGATCCATTATTCATATCTGTGAATTTATTTCTCTTTGTCCATGTGATGCAGAAAAGAGATATAATATAGCAAGATGATTTGAAAATTTAATGTAATGGTATCACTGAATAACTAAATTTGGTTTGTGTTTCTTGCTGCCACAGACACAGAAAGAAGGAATGGCAACTTTCCCTAGATTCCCTTTCCTAGGAAGATACTAAGTCTTTATTCTCCAGCACCATCTTTCTCCTCCTCATCTATGATAAAGAGAACCCACATCTTTGGAACCCTTTTGGGGACTTGAGTTTTTCTTTAAAAGAGACATTGATATTTAGTCTGGGATGGGGGGACACAATAAGAATTGTTACCTTCAGTAGATGGGAGTTGTGTGTCGCCTGGAAAGAGGCACGAGGGAACTTTGAGGGTGATGGGAACCTTTTCTAATTTGACCTAGGCTATAGCTACATGAGAGTAGGTAGATGTAAAGGTCATCGTCTGTACACTGTATGGAAGTTCTCTATGGATACATAAAATGTGTAAATTTATACATAGGGATGCACTAGTTGGCAATGCCACTGTTCCCGAAATAGCCATAAGCCTGACTCTCCAGAGGCTGGAACTTAAATTTATCCCCTTGCCACTAGTCTGCCCTTGTGGACATTTATTCTGTAAAAGAATGTCAGGGGACATGCCTTGGAAGTTATAATTACCAGAAAATATTTGTTTGTCTCCTAGCAAAGTTAAAGGAGGTTACTATCATTTATTTCTTCAAAGTGTGGAAAAGGAAAGGATTTTAAAAAAGTAAGATTTTTTTTCCTTCTTCTTCTTCCATTTTTTATCTCCTACAGTCTGATCCTTCCATTGTCAGCTTGGTAACATGAAGGGGATAGGCACTATTGTTAGTGTCTAGGAAAGCCGAGTCAGAATCATTCCAACAAACTGATAGAAAATCTGTTCATTTTTGTTGTTCAATTAATTCCAAGGAAATTTCCATTTTTTTCTCCTCTTTGGCATGAATCCATTTAGTCCAGCCTGTACGCCTTCATATACATCAGTGACTTCTGGCTTTTCACAGACACTGTGGCCAGTCCCTATTCATAGTGTTTCCATTGGACCACTTGGCTGACAGCTAGGATACTGTCATTATGAACTCCTCAGTACCTGAACCAACTTGGTTATATTCTTCATGTTTCTTTTGGCCAGTGGCCAATTTCTTGGACATATCTAAGTTTTTTTTAATTTTTTGTTGTTGCTGACGTAGAATGCTCTCTTTCTTGAAATAGCCAGAGAGGCTCTCTGGGTCCCTTTAGAACAACACTAAAACTGGACAATACTAATACTTTCTTTGCCCTAGCAGGAGTGGGTATGGGTACAGTTTACCATTCTGTAACTCATCTGAGATGTGTAGCTTTGGCTTCCAGAAATCTGCCATTTTGTGTGTCAAGGGAAGAGAGGTACAGATGAGAAGGAGACCATCTCGAGAGGCCTTTGTTGGACCCTCAGGACTGTCATGAGTAGAGTGCTGTGAGGACACAGAGTCTGACTCTGACATTTAGGTACAAAAGATCTACTGGGGAATGCTCTGGCACTTGCTAAGGAGTGAGAAAAGCAGAATTTTCAGAGGGAGAAGTTTAACAGTGATGTGGTTGCAATTCTCAATCATTAACACACATTGCTGTGCAGCTGGGAAGGCCTTTCAGAGAAATGCCAAACTGGCAAAGAGACTAGACCTTTGTGCCTCCATATGGATCAGCTGGGGAAGGAGTGTAACCTTGGTCAAAGCAGATCCTTTTAGCTGAGGGCAATTCCCCGTGCAGAACACAGTTGTGCGTCTATAGTAGCAGGCCTATTTCCAGTGGCTGGGGAAATGAATGCCTTGGTCTTGATCCATTAGGATCCATTTTTAGTGTCACTTGGATCCATTTGTTCTATATAGTAAGTTCATACCACCTGTGAAGATGTCCTCTAGGATCCTGGTTAGTTTCTTTTCCTAGGGAAACTTACAAAAAAAAAATCGGGAATATACTCTAGCTCCTGTTGCTATAGCTGATCTTGACAACACAACTGATACTTATCATCTCCCTCTTCCAATCCCTTTCTAGAAAACCCTCACCCTTGTTTGGTACCTCTGATCTAGATGGCTTGACTGAAGGGGGACCGAGGCCCTAATCCATGGGAAGTGAAGATGTCTTGGTTGGTTATTTGGTGGGCCTGGAATGAGAAAGATTAGAAGATGAGAGAAAAGTGGTCTGAGGAAGAGGCAGGGGGTTGTTGGCATGAAATGTGAAGGTCTTTATATAACATGTTGGCATCTACCAGAATATGTGAAGCACAGAAGGTTGGTACTGAATAACTGACTACACAGAATGTCTTGACTAGTGTTAGCCAGCTTCTGTCAGTGGCCACCCATGTGCCTGGGCACTTGTAAAAGTAGCCATGGTAGCAGGGATGGAGGTGATGTGGTCCCCATAGCATGAGTTCCTGCTTGCCAAGACTCATCTACTTTCTACTACCACAAAATGCCCACCCTGCCAGTAATGAAGACCAGTGCTAAGCCCATCTAGTGTCCTCTGTTGAGGGATCGACCAGTCACTTGGTAGTGAGTATAATAGTGGATCTTTCCTTCCATGGAAGGAACAGTGATTCATTGTGGCTAGAATTGGCATATATTCCAGGTTTGTTTTCTTTCTTCTTCTCAGGGCCTCTGTCAGCAAGGAAATCTGAGAACAGAGTGTTTGATGATATTTCCCCAAGAGACACTCTTAACAGCAAATAAGCTGTGGCCATGAGTTTATGACTAGGAGTCCACAGTTTCTAATACCTGCCCCACCACTCAGAAACTGGTGGCTTGATAAGTGAATGAAACAGTCTTTGAAGTTGCTGCTGAGGAGCAAGCATTGGAGGTACCTGGTGAAGATGAAATGCCATTTTCTAGACTCTGAGATCTATTCTGAATCAATGACCAATACTTGGCATTATATTAGGCAATGGGCCAAAACATAGAACCCATGGGCTTAGGAACCACGGAATGAAATTTGGGGTAGCCTCATTTACTCTCCTAGTTTCCATTTAGAGAATTTGTGTTTCCTGTTCCACAACTCTAGATTCTTTAGACTCCTCAGGGATGAGGGTCTTTAACATGGGAGGAGTGGATGAATTTTAGATGAATCAGGGGATTCAAGATTTTGAATGCCTTGACCCAGATTTTTCCATGCCTTGGGGTTGACTCTTAATCAGAATGCTGATTTTAAGGTAAAGACTTGACTTTTCTCTCTTTCTTTCTTTCTTTCTTTCTTTCTTTCTTTCTTTCTTTCTGTTTTAATGAATTAGAGTTGACATATAATATTACATGAATTTAGGTATACACAATGATTTGATATATGTATATATTATGAAATGCTCACCCCAATATGTTTAATAGTCCATCACCACACATGGTTACATATTGTTTTTTCTTGTGATGAGAACTTTTAGGATTTACTTTCTTAGTCATAGTAGACTTGTTGATGTTGAGAATTCAACCCCTTTTGGAACTCTTCCATTTTCTTGTTATAAGTAAGACCTAGATCTAAGCCTTAGTCTTTTTCCTGTTCTATGCCTGCAGGAGTTTAGAGTCTCCTTATGTTATGAGGGAGGGCTTCTGGTTTTCATATTTTGCCTTAAATTGGTGATTAATGATCCCAGTCCTTCATTGCTTTCTTCAGTGCTTTGCATGCACCCAATAACCGTCAACAGATTCCATAACCTTATAATGACTACCTCTCCTGTACCTCTCAAATGCCTCCTTTGTTCATCTGACAGTGCATTCCCTTCTGCTGATAACCCATTCCAGTTCATCACTCATAAAAGTTTTCAACAATTACACCACTATGACAAATCAGGGACTATTTATACTCCTCTTGCTACCAATAAGGGCTCCTCTTTACCAGCTGGTTAGTGATAGATCTCCAAAATCCCTGAGAGTCTGCTTTATAGGATCATCTCCAGTACCAACTGTTACACATTAGGTTCTTTAGGAAACAGACTCAGACACTGATATTTTCATCCAGCAGGTCTATTTGGGTGTGTTGTCTAGGTGAATACCTTTTGAGGGGGCCATGGATGCAAAATTGAGCCAAGGGAGAAGCTGAACTGCAATGTAGTTGTAACAGCCATTTTAGCCAATAAGGTGAGGAACTCTAAAACTAGGCCCTTCAGCAATTTTCCAATTTAGATAGGGGGCCAGTCTTTTGTACCAGCACATCAGTGTGGGTTGCCTCTGAGGTGGAAAAGTAATATGTGCAGCTTCCTTCAGTCAAGGGAAATGCTTGGATAGGTGCACTGCTGTAAGCCATCAACAGCCAACACCCCCTCGTGGCTGGGGGGATGTGTGCTATAGTTCTGAAGGGGGATTTCCATGGTATACCACAGCATCTACCACAAGGCTCATGGAAAATTAAGAGGTATTATTTCAAGACAGAAAGGAATAATGCTACAAGGTTGAACATTCCCTCTCTTTCTGTGATACTGGGCTCCTCAGACTTGGGAAAGGATCAGACTACCACACTACCAGGTTCCAAGAGTAGACTTGAGCCTAACCTGAGAAGGGTACCTTAGAGGTGGCTGAATCTAAATGTTTGGCCTCCATCTATCTGTAAGCTGTGTAGTAAGTGTTTTGTGAGTGTTAATATCCCCTGTGTATAGGGGGATATTGCCATAGAGTACACTTGCCAGCAGAATTGTCTGACTTTGAATGGATCACACTGGGCACACAATGACCAGCTGGGTATGCAAGACCCTAGATGAATCACTAGGGCTAGAAAGAGAGATCTTATCCCATGGTTGTTACACTGCTATTGTTGCTGAAAGTTTCACCTTGTGCTTTTGGGCTATGTTTTCCATCATCCAGGCCTTTATCTAAATACACATGGGCCTTGCTCAAGGATTCCATATACCAAAATTGGTGGAAGGCCCAAAATCATTTACTTGGGGAGTTGTTTCATTGGTGATATACAAAGAAATGTTACATTACTTTATTTTGAGTGTGGTGGAGTAATTTACCTTACGGCATTAATATGAATTACCATGACCGTTTCTGTTGTTCAGACCATTTACAGCTTGCCTATAGGGAAGGATCATGTATCTCCACCCACTCCTTTGGTATCTGTCTCTGCTATATGCATTGCATGAAGTGAAATGGCCAGTGAGTAAAATGATAGGTGTCATTCCTGAACAAAAGATTTAAAAGCCATTGCATTGTCTACTACTTGGCCCTCCCCCACTCCCCCAGTCCATATTAAGTAGCTGCATGCCCAACATGGAGCCCAAGGTGGTGCTTGAACTCAGGACCCTGAGATCAAGACCTGAGCTGAGATCAAGAGTCAGATGCTAAACTGACTGAGCCAATCAGGTGCACCTCAGCCCCGTTTTCTACTGTTTCATAAGATGACAAATATTCTGGTAAGGGGTTGCTGTGTCAGTCTGGGCCTCATCACAAAGATCCATGGAGCAGATCCACAGCTGACTCATGATGAAAATACAGAGAGAGGGAGAAGTAAACCTCTGCTGTTTTAGGACACTGAGATTGTTATCAAGGCATGATTTCACCCAAACTGACTGATACAGTTGAAATTTCCATAGATTTCATCTTGTGTATGTTCTGTTTGGAGACTTGATACTTTCACTTAAAAAGGACTAAGGGACACCAGACTGTGGTAATTCTCTCTCTGGAAGGAATATTGCTAAAGTACAGTTGGCCATTGTATCTCAGATTCCTCTAATCTGGTCATTTTTAGTGTTTTGTTTTGCTTTTATTGTGCAACAGCAAAGGCTAGGAGTAGAAAGGAAGGAAAGGAGGGACATAGGGAAGCTGAACTGGTTCAAAAAAAAAAAAAATCCCTGACTGGAGCTGTGGATGGGTGGGGATAATAGCAGCTCTATAATTAAGAAGAAAAAAAGATAAATTGCCAATTCTGAATTTACATTTTTTGGAGATATACATTATTAATTATCTTGAAAGTAGTACTGCAAGTAGTCTGTTCTGAAGTTCTGATAGGATCAAGGGGAAAACACAAGGCTTTCCTGCCTGGAGCTCTACACTTAAAATTAGTATGCATTTTGTAGATCTAAACACACACACACACACACAATCAGTGAAGTTAAGATTTTATTTTCTTCATTGAAGTTTAATACTTAAAATAGTAACACAAGCAGCAAAGATTTTTTGAAATTAAATTTAATTTTTTCAGTGTTCCAAGGGTCATTGTTTATGCACCACACCCAGTGCTCCATGCAGTATGTGCCCTCCTTAATACTTTTAAAGAAGATTGTTGTGTTTGGCTAATTTATATCTCTTATAAATTTTTATCTTTTTTATTGTGTTATGTTAGTCACCATACAATACACTATTAATTTTTGATGTAGTGTTCCAAGATTCATTGTTTATGTATAACACCCAGTGCTCCATGCAATACATGCCCTCTTTAATACCCATTACCAGGCTCACCCAACCCTCCAACACCCTCCCCTCCAAAACCTTCAGTTTCTTAGGAGTCCACAGTCTCTTGTGGTTCGTCTCCCCCTCTGATGCCCCCCTCCCTTCACTTTTCCTTTCCTTCTCCTAATATATTCCATGTTATTCCTTATCTTCCAAAAGTAAGTGAAACCATATGATAATTGATTTTCTCTGCTTGACTTACTTCACTCAGCATAATCTCCTCCAGTCCTATTCATGTTGATGCAAAAGTTGGGTATTCATCCTTTCCACTGGCTGAGTAATGTTCTGTTTATATATGGACCACGTCTTTTTTTTAAAAAAAAATATTTTT
Organism: Taxidea taxus jeffersonii; assembly: GCA_003697995.1. Lineage (NCBI taxonomy): Eukaryota > Metazoa > Chordata > Mammalia > Carnivora > Mustelidae > Taxidea > Taxidea taxus. The sequence goes on from ML098910.1 coordinate 27,276, forward strand.
TAAATTTATTTTCAATGTACCAGAATTCATTGTTTATGCACCACACCCAGTGCTCCATGCAATACGTGCCTTCCGTAATACCCACCACCAGGCTCACTCACCTTCCCACCCCCCGCCCCTTCAAAACCCTCAGATTGTTTTTCAGAGTCCATAGTCTCTTATGGTTCATCTCCCCCTCCAATTTCCCCCAACTCACTTCCCTCTTCATCTCCCCATGTCCTCCGTGTTATTTCTTGCTCCACAAATAAGTGAAACCATATGATAATTGACTCTCTCTGCTTGACTTATTTCACTCAGCATAATCTGTTCTAGTCCTGTCCATGTTGATACAAAAGTTGGGTATTCATCCTTTCTGATGGAGGCATAATACTCCATTGTCTATATGGAACATATCTTCTTTATCCATTCATCTGTTGAAGGGCATCTTGGTTCTTTCCAGAGTTTGGCAATTGTGGCCATTGCTGCTGTGAACATTGGGGTACAGGTAGCCCTTCTTTTCTCTATCTTTGGGGTAAATACCCAGTAGTGAAATTACAGGGTCATAGGAATTTCTTATGGAATTTCTAATTTCTTAAGGAATCTCCACACTGTTTTCCAAAGTGGCTGTACCAACTTGCATTCCCACCAACCGTGTAAGAGGATTCCCCTTTCTCCACATCCTCTCCAACACACATTGTTTATTGTCTTGTTAATTTTGGCCATTCTAACTGGTATAAGGTTGTATCTCAATGTGGTTTTGATTTGAATCTCCCTGATGGCTAGTGATGATGAACATTTTTTCATGTGTCTGTTAGCCATTTGTATGTCTTCATTGGAGAAGTGTCTGTTCATGTCTTCTGCCCATTTTTTGACACAATTATGTTTTGTGTGTATGGACCACATCTTTATCCATTCGTCTATTGAAGAGCATCTCTGCCCCTTCCACAGTTTGGTTATTGTGGACATTGCTGCTATGAACATTGGGGTGCTGGTGCCCCTTCTTTTCACTACATTTGTATCTTTGGGGTAAATACCCAGGGTGTAATTGCTGGGTCATAGGGTAGCTCTATTTTTAATTTTTTGAGGAATCTCCACACTGTTTTCCTAACTTATATTTTTAATTTGGGGGCAGGCATGGGGATTCTTGTTGATCCATACAGCTTAAATTTTATATAAATAAAAAAAGTATGATTAGCCAAAAGTGACCTACAACTCTTTATACAACACTTGAGCTAATAGCCACCATGTAAAATATACTTTTATGTGAGTCACTGTTCTAAGTATGTTATAGTATCTAGAGGTGATTACAAGATGGATAGCCTCAGTTGGAAAATGAGGCTTTGAAGACCGACTCCTTGGTTTGTCCAGTGGACAGTTTGTGGAGAGCATGCACAACATAGAGAAAATAAGAATAAAAGATAGCTAATAGGCACCCTGACTTAACGCTTCTTCCCACCAAAAGTACAAATTCTTAGCATTAGTTTTTCTACTTTTCACATGGAGAAAATACTAGTGAAAATTGACTAAGGTCAATGTATTGAGACAGAAACAATGTACGTGTTCTCTGTGTCTTCTGGCTTCCTCCTTTCTCTTTGATGCCCCAGCACCCCCTGGCTGCTCTTCCACTTTTGGAATTGGATGTGGCAGGCAGAATTCTAAGAGGAGCCCAAGATTCTGCCTGTGATACATATGCCCTGTATATATCTTCCTCTTGCACATGGGCAGAACCTGTGAATATGATGGGGTATCATTACCATGATTTGTTACTAGTCCACTAATTTTGGTTAATCAAGAGGAAATTAATCTGTGTGGGTTTAATTTGATTAGAGGAGTCCTTTTTTCATTTGTTTGAACATGCTTTTTATTTTGTGAACCTAGTATTTTCAGTTTGATAGCTATACCCCCTCCAATTTGACTATTCACTTTACAATCAAACAGTGATAGATACTTGGTATTTCTTTATGTAAGTTGAGGGAGTATATCCCTTGAATAAAAAACACTCTGGAAGCAAATATATAGGTACATTATTTATCTACTAACTGTTTACTGTAAATAGAAATATCTAAGAAAAAATAAAACATGAAATGACAACATGTGGTTTCTGGTCTATAACAGACCTAACTTCTCAGCAAAGCACATCTATGTAGATAAATATGTTTTAATTTAAAAAATATGCATTGCTTCATATGAACCCTGAAATGCTGCTTATCTTGACTCAGTCTGGTACCACCATTAAACTGATCAAAAATATTCTGTGATCCTAAAGACACTGTTGCTTGCCCTGGCCCAGGGTCTTCCAATTAAAGCTCACAGGTTACCAAGGCCGGCTGGGCTATGGAAATTACCATCTCCTGCCCTTTGCATCTGGAGGGAAGCTTGTCTTTGGCCAGAGTTAGGACTAATAATTCAAGCCCTGAGCACAGATGTGGGGTTCAGGAAGAGGATGAACATGACCTTTTTGAGGTTAGGCAAACAGGCCCCCCCATCTCCTACCATGGCAGGTTTTCTGGAACAGACCCACCTTAGGGCTTAGTGGGGATGAAGGCTGCATGACTGTCATGTTGATACTGTCACAGCCAGACTTGGAATGAAAGGATTTCTGCTAACATGCCAAAGCAAGGTACAAGAGATTCAAAGCCCCATGACCTGCTGCGTCATTTGTAGGGAAATAGCCATCAGTCAGGTGAGGTTCCTTCACAGGTGGTGAGAGAAACAATTTTTAAGGTGTTTCCTTAAAGCTCACTTCTCCCAATCCCACTCTGAGACCAAACCTGAAAGACAAAAAAACCTATATTCTTGAGGTCCTACCTGGGTCAGACAAAGGAGAGAGTGAACATTTCCCTCATGTGAAGCACTGCTCCAGCTGGCACTGGCAGTCCTGGGTGTGGGGCCAGCCAGCTGGTTGGCACCACTGGAATTGTCTTTAGTAGCATTTGGTTGCATGAAGCCAGTGGTGTCTGTTTTTGGGAAGACTGGAGGCCCGAGTTGCATATAGACCTGTCAGGCATTTTGAGGATGCTGACTTGCCTTTCTCAAAAACTGAAGTTTGAATTTGAGGTATCAGTACAGTAACAAAGCCCAAAAACTTGGCAGTGAACAACAACTACAAAAAAATCTGTTCGCAGTGCGTTAGAGAGTAATCCTGGGCTCAGACCCCTTTGCATCCAGCTAGCGTGACTTAAAGCTACATCACGGTCAGTGGTGCCTCATCCAAGAGCCCACAGCCATTCAGTCTCAGTATCAACTCACGGGACCCGTCACTCCTTAAATCACTACATAGGTGCTTACAGTCTGTGGTTTGTTTTCTTGGTCTTTCATTTTGCACAGGAACAATTAATGACCTGTAAATGGTGCAGATTAAGGCATACCTATGTGGCTGCCACAGGAACCCAGTGCCAGAACAGCCCGCGTGTGCAAGGCAGTCCTGGGAGGTGGAAATAAAGCATCTAATAAAAGGGCAGGTATCTGTCACTGGTTCTGGGTGTCTTTTCCCAGCCTCACCCACCCACACACTTTTATCTGGTTCTATGATCCATCCTCATTCGGAAAACATCAGTAGGGTCCTTTATGAGAAGATGGGGCACCAGATGCTTCTGCTGGCCTCGAAGGAGCAGGCTGCCACACTGTGAGGAGGGCAGCTTGGCAAAGACCCAAGAGAGGTCTCTAGGAACTCAAATAGTCCCCCACAAATAGCTAGCAAGAAAACAGAGACCTCTGTCCTCTGGCTACAACGAAATGAATTCTGTCAACAAGCCAAAGGGAGATGGAAGCAAATCTTTCCCCGGTCAAGCCTTGAGATAAGGATGCAGCTGGCTGACACCTGGATGTCAGCCTTCTAACACCCTGAACAGAAGAGCCGCAGGAGACGGAGATAACTTTGACCCACAGAAACAGAGATAACTGTATTTTATGAAGCTAGGTTGTGGTAATTTGTCATACAGCAACAGAAAAGTAATATAAAATGAGACACACACTGCAGTACATGGGATCTAGTCTCCCAAGTTGGATTTAGATGACAACCCAGAAGTACAGGGGAGTCGACTCCCCGGGGTGGGGGGGCGTGGGAGGAGTTTCAACAATGGGGAAAGGAAAGATGGGAGGAAGAGGAGCATGAATTCCTAAATTCCCTCCCTCTGAGGGCTACTATGATTATCGCTTTTAATTTGTAACTTTTCAAAAGAAGCACTGAGTATGTGCCGAGGGAATGTACCTGCTGCTTATCTTGCTCTGTCTTTTCACAGCCTGTTGTGAGTAGAAGCCAGTGTGGGAAGCTGTCACATCATGCTTTGCTCCTTTCTTTCCTTTTCGTCCTCACCAATATGTCTTGTATCTCCCAAAGAAGACATTATCACTTTAATCCTTCCCCGAGGTTCTGCTTTCCCAAGGACCTGGGCTAAGTCAGTCACGATTAAGTGGCAGATCCAGATTTTGAGTCCAAGTCTGACTCCAAAGCATAAATTCAGGATACCGTATTTCACCTTAAGGAAGTTAGATTTTACAGGTGGAAAATATGCACATGGTAGAGGCAGCGTACAATTTCTATGCTAAGAACAACTCAGGGAGATGTGGGATAGGGGTTTTGGATTGTCTTGTTTCAAATAGAGTTGATCTGTTAGAAGGAGTAATTTCTGGCTCTTTCATGAAGTTCCGTTTAATATATACACATTTGGGAATGAGGCACTCTGTCGCATATGTGATACCAGGTTACTGTAATGTTTATTGCTGGTACATCTTGGGGCGGTAACATGATGAAGAGTTGCTTTTTCACAGTGGAGACCATTTCAGTCATACTGTTTCTTCTCTGTTGGGGGGGTGTTTTGTTTTTTTTTAGTTGTCAAAACATTTTCTGAGGTTGAACTGGGGCCTTGAACTATTTCTGAGATGCTCTTTTCTTTGAGTGGCGTTCAGTGAGCCTGAGGCAGAGTTTGAGGCAAATAAACAGAAACCGCACCCAAGTGCATTTTTAACACTGAGTTCTGTTGGTAAATGAAAATGTTCCTTTCAGATTGGTTAATCTGTTCAGCCCATTAGGACCTAATAGGGTGGGTATCACACTTGGCAGCTTTAATGGGAGGGCTCAGAGCAGAGGTAAACCTTTATTTCTGGCTTTTTTTTGTTTTTTGTTTTTTTTTCCTCCTTTCTGATCTCACGGTTACTCGATGATCATGTTCACAAGTTGAGCATGTTGCTTTTAAATACACATCCTTAGGATTCAGTTGCAGACTCCTTGGAGATGTGTATGCTGCCCTGGTTCTTTGAGATTTTTATGGACCATCTGGGTTGACTCCTTTGGCAGTCACGTTGATACTCTCAGTCACTTGGGATTGAATAAGTGGATACCTCACTGAAGCCTGGCCAGACCTTCTCTGTCCAGAATTTGCAGTTGAGATGGAGTGAAGGCTGATCTCAGGCTGGGTGATCTCTAACCCTGAGAGCTATACAGTGGCCATCTGCCCCTGTATGGGGTAGGAGAAGTTCAAAAGCCAACCTGACTTCCTTCCATGTGGCTTCTCTGTTCTTCCCCATTGTTATAGAAATGTGGTATGAAGAGAGAATGCCAAGAGGGAGAATACTCACTTTTCCCTTCTTGAATCCATCTTCACTCTTCTTCCTGCTTTGTTTCCCAGGAGGCAGGTCTCCATCATCTGATTCAAGGTGACTCCCTCCCCCTCTGGCTTCTGGGTGGGTTTGGACAATGTATGGTCTCATGAGGAGATCCAAATGCAGGAAGCGAGGTCAGAGTATTTATTTCCTCGCTTCCTCACTCTCAGGCTGCGGATTGGCAGCAGTTGCTTTTCTGTTGCAAGGCCACAGAACTTGTAGAATGATATTTCTCCTCCAGCCGTAGCTATAGATCTCACCATGTTTCAGGAAATGCCCCCTCCTGTCTAGCGACTGGGCAGACACTGTTACCACCTTTAGGCTTGGGGGGTGGCGGGGAAGGCTTCATCTTGCCTTGTTGATTTCTCTTTACTCTGCCTCTGACCTTTGTGTAACGAATCTAATTAGGCCTTTTTGAGAAGCCTTCTGTTTCCTGCTGGGATCATGACTGAATGATATATGACTTGTGCTTCTGAGGTTCTCAACCCTTTTGGGTTCCCGAGTGTGAAACAAACCTATGATCTTACATAAACTTGTTTGGCTCTAACCAGTCAAATGTGTCTTAAAACCAAAGAGCTTCAACAAATGAAGATTCCTTAAATTACATGTAATATATGTATAGTACTTAAATATATAAAAGGATCTACATATATGTGTGTGTGTATACACACATATACACATATGTGCACACACACATATATACACAGATGCACACACATACACACACACATACATATATATACTTAGACCTGAACAATTTTTCAGAACAGATGAGAAGTTTATCAATAATGGATTGTGATGGTTACTATGCTATACAGTGAATTTGTTTGTTCTCTTTGCTTTTATTGAGCTGTAAATGGCTCATAACATTGTATTAGTATCCAGTGTACAGCACTGGGACTCTATATGTATGATCACAAAATGATCACCACAAGATTGGTTAACCTCCATCACCTCACACCGTTACTTTCTTGTGATAAGAAACTTTAAAATTTGTTTTTTTTTTTTAAATTTTATTTTTTAAAGATTTTATTTATTTATTTGACAGAGAGAGAGGGATAGAGAGCAAGCAAGCACAGGCAGACAGAGTGGCAGGCAGAGGGAGAAGCAGGCTCCCTGCTGAGCAAGGAGCCCGATGTGGGACTCGATCCCAGGACGCTAGGATCATGACCTAGCCGAAGGCAGCCGCTTAACCAACTGAGCCACCCAGGCATCCCTTAAAATTTATTCTTAGGAAAACTTTCAAATATACAAAATATTATTAACTTTATTCAACATGCTATATGTTGTATCCCCAGAGCTTAATTATCTTATAGCTGGAAGTTTGTACCTTTTAACCACATTCACCCATTTCACCCACCACCACACCTCTGGCAATCCCTAATCTGTTCTCTGTATCTATGAGTTCCATTGTCTTTTTATCCCACATAAAAGTGAAATCATACAATATTTGTCTTTTTCTGTCTGACTTATTTCACTTAATATAATGCCCTCACGTTCCATGCAGGTTGTTGTCAAATGGTGGGATTATCTTTTTAGTGGCTGAAGAAAATACCTCCTTGTGTATACAGACCACATTTTCTATATTCATCTGTTGTTGGACCCATGGTTGGTTGATTCCATGTGTTGGCTTTCATGAACAATGCTACGGTGAACATGGGGATACAGATATTTCTCCAACACAGTGATTTCTTTTCCTTCAGATATGTACCAAGAAGTGGTAGTTTCATTTTCAATCGTTGGAGGAACATCCATACTGTTTTCTTTCTTTTTTTTTTTTTTAAGATTTTATTTATTTATTTGATAGAGATCACAAGTAGGCAGAGAGAGAGAGGAGGAAGCAGGCTGTCCACAGAGTGGAGAGCCCAATGTGGGGCTTGATCCCACGACCCTGGGATCATGACCAGAGCCGAAGGCAGCGGCTTTAACCCACTGAGCCACCCAGGTGCCCCCATACTGTTTTCTATAGTGGCTGCACAAGGGTTCCCTTTTATCCACAAACTCACTAATATTTACCTCTTATTTTATTGGTGAAAGCCACTGTAAGAGGTGTGAGGTGGTATCTTATTGTGGTTTTGATTTGCATTTCCCTCTTGATTAGCAAAAGCGTTTGACCCATTCATGATAAAAATCTCAGCAAACTGGGTATAGGGAGAATGTACCTCAACATAATAAAAGACATTTATGACAAGTCCACAGCTAATACCAAACTTAACAGTGAAAAGCTAAAAGGCAAGGATGCCCAATCTCACTTCTTTTATGCAGCATTGTAATGGGAGTCATAGCCAGAGCAATAAAAAGAAGGCATCCAAATTGGGAAAAAAGTGCATCTATTTGAAGATATACACAGATATATAGATAGATACACATACATGCACCCTTAAGTCTCCACCAAAAACTATTAAGATGAATTAATAAATTCAATAAAGTGGCAGAATATATAATACCCAAAAGTCAGTGGTCTTTCCATAAACTAAAAACAAGCTAGAAGAAAACTTCAAACAATGAGCAATTCTGAGCATCTTTTCATGTACCTATTGGACCTTTTGTATGTCATCTTTGAAAAAAATGTCTATTCAGTTCCTCTGCCTTTTTTAAATTATGATTTGTTACGGAGTTGGGGGAGTTCTTCATATACTTTGAATATTAACTGCTTATTAGATATATGATTTATAACATATTCTCCCATTCCATAGGTTGCCTCTTCATATTGTGGATTGGTTCCTTTGCTGTTCAGAAACTTTTTAGTTCAAAGTAGTCCCACTTGTTTATTTTTGCTTTTGTTCACAATCATCACAAGAAATCATTGCCAAGACCAACTGCAAGGAGTTTACCCCCTATGTTTACTTCCAGAAGTTTTAGGGTTGTAGGTTTTATGTCCAGGTCTTTAATTGATTTTGAATTGCTTTTTACGTATGGTGTAAGATGCAGGTCCAGTTCAATTATCTTAAATGTGACTGTCATTTTTCCCAGTATCATTTTTGAAGAGACTGTCATTTCCCTATTGTATACTTGGGGCTTCTTTATCCTATTAGTGGACCGTATATGTGGGTTTTATTCTGGGCTCTGCATTTTATTCCATTGATCTGTGTGTCTCTTTTTATGTGGCTACCATGCTACTTTGATTACCATAGCTTTGTAATATAGTTTGAAATCAGGAAGTATGGTGCCTTCAGTTTTCTTTTTTTCCTCAAGATTGCCTTGGCTCTTTGGAGGCTTTTTAAGGTTCTATGCGAATTTTAGGACTGTTTGCTCTAGTTCTGTGAAAAATGCCATTGGAATTTTTATAGGGATCACATTGAATCTGTATTTTTCCTTGGGTAGTATGGACATTTTAACAATCCATTAACATTGAATATCTTTCCATTTATTTGGTCTTCATTTTCTTTCTTCAGTGTCATAGTTTTCAATGTGCAGATCTTTCATCTCCATGGATTTATTCATCTCCATGAAATTTATTCCTAGGTATTCTTTTTGATGCAATTGTAAATGGAATTGTTTGATGTTTTCTTCAAGCTTACTTTAGTTTATAGAAAGACTACTGATTTTTGGATGTTATATGTTCTGCCACTTTACTGAATTTATTAATTCTAACAGTTTTTGGTGGAGTCTTTTTTTTTTTTTAATTTTTAAGATTATTTATTTATTTATTTGACAGAGATCACAAGTAGGCAGAGAGGCAGGCAGAGAGAGAGAGAGGGAAGCAGGCTCCTTGCTGAGCAGACAGCCCGATGCGGGGCTAGATCCCAGGACCCTGAGATCATGACCTGAGCTGAAGGCAGAGGCTTAACCCACTGAGCCACCCAGGTGCCCCAGTTTTTTGTGGAGTCTTAAGGGTGCATGTATGTGTATCGTATCTATCTATCTATCTATCTATATCTTCAAATAAATGCACTTATTTCCCAATTTGGATGCCTTCTTTTTATTGCTCTGGCTATGACTCCCATTACAATGCTGCAAAAAAGTAGTGAGATTGGGCTTCCTTGCCTATTAGCTTTTCACTGTTAAGTTTGGTATTAGCTGTGGACTTGTCATAAATGTCTTTTATTATTTTGAGGTACATTCTCCCTATACCCAGTTTGCTGAGATTTTTATCATGAATGAATCAAATACTTTTGTTAAATGCTTTTCTTATATTGATTCAGGCGATCATGTGCTTTTTATCCTTCATTTGGTGAATGGGCTGTATCACATTGACTTGCGTATGTTGAACCATCCTTGCATCCCTGGTATAATTCCCACTTGATGTGGGATTATGTGTAAAGAATTATAAAATTATTTACTATAGAATTCAGTTTGCTAATATTCTGTTGAAGACTTTTACATCTATGTTTATCAGGTATATTGGGCTATGTTTTTTTTGTGTGGTCCTTAGTTAACTTTGGTATCAGGGTAAGAATGACCTTATAAAATGAGTTTGGGATCATTTCCTTTTTTTTTATTTTGGAAGAGTTCGGGAAGAATGGTATTTTTTTTTTTTAAGAACTTATATATTTATTTGACAGAGAGAGATCACAAGTAGGCAGACAGACAGGCAGGCAGAGAGAGAGAGAGAGAGAGAGAGGAGGAAGCAGGCTCCTTGCTGAGCAGAGAGCCTGATGTGGGACTTGATCCCAGGACCCTGAGATCATGACCTTAGCCGAAGGCAGAGGCTTAACCCACTGAGCCACCCAGGCACCCAGGAATGGTATTTTTTAAATGTTAGCTAAAATTTTTACCAGTGAAGCCATCTGGTCCTGCTCTTTTGTTTGTTGGGAGGTTTTAAATTATTGATTTAATCTCCTTCCTTCCTTACTGGTCTGTTCAGAATTTCTATCTATGATTCAATTTTGGTAGGTTGTTTGTTTCCAAGAATTGCTCCATTTCTTCTAGGTTGTCCAGTTTGGCCTGTAATTGCTCATAGTGGTCTCTCATGATCCTTGTATTTGTGTAGTATGAGGTGTAATGTGTCTTTCATTTCTGATTGTATTTTATTCAAGTCCTCCTTTTCCTTCTTGGTTAGTGGTTTTGTGATTTCTTGTGATTTTTACCTTCTTAGAAAACCAGCTCATAATTTCATTACTTTTCTCTATTGTCCTGTTAGTCTCGTTTTCATTTATTTCTGCTCTCATCTTTGTTGTTTCTTTCCTTCTGCTAACTTGGGGTTTAGTTTGTTCTTTTCCTGGTTCCTTGAAGTGTAAAGTTACATTGTTAATTTATCTTTAATAGTTCTTGAAAATGGCATTTATCACTGTGAACTTCCCTCTTAGAAGTGTCTTTGATGCATACCCTAAGTTTTGGGATGTGGTATTTCCATTTTTGTCACAAGATTTTTTTTGATTATTTTTCTTTGACCCATTTGTTGTTCAATAGCATATTATTTAATCTCTACATTTTGGTGAATTTTTCAGTTTTCTTCTTGTAATTGATTTCTAGTTTCATATTACTGTGGTCAGAAAAAATGCTTAATATGATTTCAATCTTAAATTTATTAAGAATTTTTTGTGACCTAATGTATGATACAACCTGAAGAACATTTTATGTGCACTTGAGAAGAATGTGCAATCTGCTGCTTTTGGGTAGAATGTTTTATAAAGTTCTGTTAAGTCCATCTGGTCTATGTATAATTTACATCCATTGTTTCCTTATTGATTTTATATCTGGATTATCTATCCATTGATGAAACTGAGGTATTGAAATCCTGTATTATTGTATTGCTCTTTATTTCTCCCTTTATGTCTATTAAAATCAGCTTTATATATTTGGGTGCATAAATATTTACAAATGTCCTATCCTCTTGTTGGTTTGATCCTTTTATTATTATATAATGAACATCCTTGTCTCTCATTGCAGCCTTTGTCTCAAAGTCTATTTTGTTTGATATAAGTATAGCTAAGATGGATTTCTTTTGGTTATCCTTTATATGGGATATATCTTCTATCATTTCACTTTTTTTCTTTCAATACTTTGAATCTATCCTGGAACTCCCTTCTGGTTTGCAAAGTTTTTGACTGAAATTTCTGATGACCTTATAGGGGTTACCCCTGTATGTAACAACTTGTGTGTGTGTGTGTGTGTGTGTGTGTGTTTTCCTTTCTTCCTTCTTGCTACTTTTAACATTCTCTCCTTGTCTTCAACTTTTGACAAATAAATTATAATGTGTCTCATTTGTGCCCCTTTGATTTCATCTCATTTGGAACTCTGGGTTTCTTGGATTTGGTTGTCTCTATCTCCCTGGGTTAGGGAAAATTTCAGCAATTATTTCTTCAAAAAAGCTTTCTGCTCCTTCAAGCCTTTTATTCCCACTGCCCGCCCCCCCCCAGGATCCTTATCATACAAATATGGGTCCACTCAATGATGTCTTCTAAGTCCCTTATGCTATATTTATTCTTTTCATCCTGTTTTTATATTGCTTCTCTGATTGTTGGAATTTCACTGCCCTGTCTTCAAGTTGCTTTATCCTTGTTTCTACTGTTTTAGTTTGTAAGTGAAACTTTCTGTGGAATTTTTTAGTTCAATTAATATATTCTTTGGTTTTGTGATTACTCTGTGGTCCTTTCTTATCTTTTATATTTCTTAAAATTCTTTATGTGTTATTCTCTTGATATCAGTGAGCACCTTTATGACTGCTATTTTGAACTCTTTATCAGGTAAATCATTTATCTCTCCTTCATTAAGGTCTGTTTCTGGGATTTTATTGTTTTTTGGTTTGAAACCTGTCTTCTTCAATTTCTTTGACTTTGCATTGGTTAGTGCATTAGATAAAACTGCTGCCTCTACCAGGGGAAGGAGTGGTCCCATATAGAAGAAGAAACTTATTATTTATTCCAGCCCTAGATCTGGGCTATCTCTCAAATTTTTGTGATGGCCTAAGCAGCTTTCTTTGTTCTTAGTGGCTCCCAGTAATTGAGGTTGTGTCAAGACCATCAGTGTCCCAAAAGGAAGGATCTCAGTCTGCACCTAGATGCAGGCTGATTGGAAGCTGGACCATTGGCAGCAGTTTTTAAAGTATGTAAATATACTACTTCCAGGGAAAAATAGGTTGGTGACTCTTTCAGCTCCCTTAGGGCTGGGCACATAGCCAAGAACTATCTCTTTGCTCATTGCAGTGCCACTACACCCATGAATACAAGCCCTGCTGGCCACCAGCCAGGCTCTCAAGGGATGTGTCCTCAGGGCAGCAGCCACAGAAGCTGAGATGCCAGATGTATGCCCAGGCTCCTTTCATGTGGGCACTGCCAATCTGGAATGGGGCAGAAGGTGAATGTGAAGATGGCATCTCCCTCATCTCTGGAGGGTGTTGCAGTCAGCCTTTAAATGTGTGTCAGACTGGAAGACAGACACCCTTCTGCAGTCCCCAAGATAGGCAAATTGGCCTCCCTTAGGGAAAGCCTCAGAGTTGAGTGTCTCTCTGCTGAGTTCCAGAGAGATAGCCAGTCAAGAACTGTTTCCTTCTTTACTGTGAGACCCATGAACAGAAACTTCACTGACCACCAAAGGCAGAAGACCATGGGGGTATGATCTTGTATTTGCAGCCAAAAAAGATGGGATGTCAGACATATGACACTGGTGACCTGGGTCAGGGTAGGGGAACAGTGTGAAGGTGGCACATGCCAGGCTCCTGAGTTTCTGGAGAGGTCTGCGGTTGGCCCCTAGACCTGTGTCAAATTAGAATTCTGATTCTCAGGCTCCAGCTCTTAAGATATTTAATAAACTACTTTCAGGGAAAAACTGGGTGTTTTATTGAGCTGCTGAATTCTGCAGGGGGTGTGTGATTGCCACAGTAAGTCCTCTCGAGCCTGTTAAGAACTATTTCCTTTTCTTTTTTTTTTTTAATCTTTTTAAAAGATTTTATTTATTTATTTGACAGAGAGATCACAAGTATGTAGAGAGGCAGGCAGAGAGAGAGGGGTAAACAGGCTCCCCACTGAGCAGAGAGCCCAATGTGGTGCTCGATCCCAGGACCCTGAGACCATGACCTGAGCCAAAGGCAGAGGCTCAACCCACTGAGCCACGTAGACGCCCCAAGAACTATTTTGTTTACCATAGTCTTGTGAGTGTTGTAGAGGCAAGCCTTATTGGCTTTCAGAGCTAGGTGTTTTGGGAGCCTGTGTCTCAAGTGGAAGTTTTCAAAGTTGGGTATCTAGATGTTGGGTGCAGACCCTTCACTCCTCAGGAAGAAGCTGGGGTTGTGTTTCCTTCTGACTGCTGGGGAGGGTGTGGAGTTTATGGAGAGATTGTGTCTCAGCCTCTCCTACCCATTTTGAAGTGGGATTTTTCTTTTTCTTCCTTTTTTTAAAAAAACACATTATTACATTATCTTTTTTTTTTTTTTTTAAAGATTTTCATTTACTTATTTGAGAGAGAGAGAGACCATGAGCAGGAGTGAGAGATAGAGAGAGAAGCAGACTCCTGACTGAGCAGAGAGCCTGCTGTGGGACTCAACCCAGGACCCTAGCATCATGACCTGAACCGAAGGCAGACACTGACTGAGCCACCCAGGCACCTGATGAGAAATTTTTCTTATTTGCTTGATGTGTAGGAGTTGCTCAGCTAATTTCTGGATTTCTTTCAGAGGGAATTATTTTGTGTGTAGCTGTAGATTTGGTGCATTCTTGTGGGGTGAGTTCAGGAGCCTTTGTCACTGTCTTAAACTGGACTCTGCACTGTGTTTTATATTTGAATTAGATATGTTAACCTACAAACAGGTGTGGAGGTGTGAGAAAGTAGGTTGTAAAGAAGATGACTAATGGGGGAGCCTGGGTGGCTCAGTCGTTAAGCCTCTGTCTTCAGCTCAGGTCATGATCCTGGGGTCCTGGGACAGAGCCCCGCATTGGGCTCCCTGCTTCATGGGAAGCCTGCTTCCCCCTCTCCCACTCCCTCTGCTTGTGTTCCCTCTCTCACTGTGTCTCTCTCTGTCAAACAAGTAAAATCTTAAAAAAAAGTAAAAGAAGATGATTAATGGATTCATATAATACAAGGAAGAGTATGAAAAGAACCAGAGAGGTAAAACAAATGCAATGGAAGTTCAAAGGAAGAAGACTGCTCTTTGGAGATAGGGTTGGTATGGAGGAAAAGCAGGTAACATCTTCATGGAAGTAGGATAATACTGTGGCTGTATTAAAGGATGGACTAATAACTTCCTTGAAATATATTTTGTTTACTACGCTAGAGAAATATATTGCCCTTTCTAGGTGATGAAGAATCAGTAAGTTTTGAGTTAGGCTGTGAAAATGAGTTTGATTTGAAGTAAGACATACCTGCTTTGTCTGCTGAACATCCAGGTGGTCCAGGTGGCTCCCTCAGGTAGACTAAGGGTAAATGTCTCTGCAAAAAGAGTGACAAGGTCTCGAGCTGATACTGATGTTGGTATGTAGTCTCCTAGGAAACTAACCCTGGGAGCTGGATGTTTCTTTTGTCAGCAAGGCTATTTCCTCTCACCATGTGAGCTCAGGGCCTTCTAGTCCTCATTATTAGATAATTATTGGTGTGTTCCTTTTCCCTCTCCCTCTACTGCTCTATAAATAAATAGAACTAAGGGGGGAGGCGGCTGTGCTTATCTTCTGGAGCCCAACCCCTGGTGTGTTGAGCTATACCCAAGTACTCCTTTCTGGGGGATGGTGAGAAATTGCTATCAAATACATTCTTTTGCTAATTCTAGGACTTTAGGCATCGACAAGTAATCTGCTTTATACCTTCATTGTGTGTCATGTGTGGTGTTTACTTCTGTTTCGGATTTGACAGTTTTGTATTCATTAATTTGGCCTATCCGCTGCTACTTAGTAAGAGTGGAGGTGAGATAGGGAGACCAGTTAGAGAGCCTGGGTGGCTCTGCAAGTGGTTCTGAAGCCTCTGAGAACATCTTAGGAAGAAATGGACACAAATACTCAAGTAGTAGCTACAGGATTGGGTAGCTGAATGTGAGAAGACAGAAAATCCGAGAGTTCTGAATGTAGCTTGCTAGGATAATGGTAGTGGCAGTCAAATAACTGTGGATGTTGGTTTACAGAGGGTAGATGGGGAATGGTATGGATTTGGAAAGTTAGGTTTGGAATATGTTCAAACCTGACAGTGATACTGATAGGAAAACTGAGTGAATGCTGGAGGCAGTTGTAAATAAGAATCAGCAGAGAAGCCATGGTTAGAGTTTTTCCTGATATATATATGAAGCTCATACTTTAAAAGATTTTATTTATCTGATGGGTACAGAGAGCCAGAGAGCACAAGTGGAGTGAATGGCAGAGGGAGAAGGAGAAGCAGGCTCCTCAGTGAGCAGGGAGCCTGATGCAGGACTCGATCCCAAGATCCTGGAATCATGACCTGAGCTAAAGGCAGATGCTTAACTGACTGAGCCACCCAGGCGCCCCTGAAGCTCTATTTTAAGGAAGGATTTTGTTTAAAAATTTTAACAAGCTGACAGGTATTGAACAACATTAACTATCTGAAACAGATAATTATAAAACAAAGTTGTTGTTGTTGTTTTTTCCCATGCAGCATGGTCCAAAAGAAATGAAGTGTAGGGGAGCAAGTGCTTTTGGATTTTGTGTTCTCTGCTTTTTATTTTGGCAAGGGAGTGAAGAAGTAGCCATCCGATAGGAGTGCCCCCAAATTGGATTTCCACATGCCATTCAGTGTGGACATATTCCTTACTGTCCTCATGACCTTCTCTTCTGTCTTAAAACCTCTGGTGAATGGGCCTTAGGAGAAAGGAACTTATTAAAATATATGGGTTCATAATGAGATAAATAATGCAGCAGTTTCACCCCAACTAAAGACACTCTCCGTCTCTGTTGACTTCGGCATTTACTTAATCTTCAGAAAAGAATCTTCTGGGTATTGTTTGGGCAAGATTTAGCAGATGTCTTTCTTACCTGAGGTGCTTTTAGAGTAAAAATGACAGTTATTCTAAATTGATTTTTTTTTTCTTACAGGTATTTCAAGGATATTTCAGCAAACGGTATAACTAAGTTTGTCTAGAGGCACTAAGCATGTTAATGGAATTTCTTATCTCTCAGTAGAAAACAACAAAACCTGTCAAATGCTCTCAGCTCTGTTTCTTTAAGCTTGTTTGAAATTTGTTTCCTCATCCTTTAAATGGAGGAGCTGAGCTACATTTCCAGGGCTCTTCTTGCTTCAGGTTTCTAGTGACAAGTTCAAAATCACAGAGTTAAGTGACAGCACCAGACATTATCTTGACTGATATGAGGGGGATGCCTGACTATAACAGAAACATGGCTGGTTTTAGAGTTAGACCAGTTTGAATCATGCTTCCAGCACCAATTATTAGTTGTAGATAAGACAGTAAAACTTTTGGTTCCATTTTTACAGATAATCAAAGTCAATCTCAAATGCCATTTATTTTATGACTGTTTTCAGGGACCTGCATACAACAGGTGCTTACTCTGTTCCATTCCCACTATACCAGGAAGCTGCTTTTAGGACAATTTTATGATAATTATGTTGAAACTAAGCGATGAGTCCCCACACTTTAGTTTATAAGCAGAGAAAGCCTTCAATGGCCCTTTAGAAATTGAATGTCTATGAACATTGAGACCAAGTTCTAGCTTTATTTTTACGTATATCACTCATAGTTTTTTTTTTTTTTTAAGATTTTTATTTATTTATTTATCAGAGAGAGGGAGAGAGAGCAAACGAGCACAGGCAGACAGAGAGGCAGGCAGAGGGAGAAGCAGACTCCCTGCCGAGCAAGGAGCCCGATGTGGGACTCAATCCCAGGACTCTGGGATCATGACCTGAGCCGAAGGCAGCTGCTCAACCAACTGAGCCACCCAGGTGTCCCTCACTCATAGTTTTTTGATGCAGCTCTGCAGTTTTTTAAATTTCTATGATGGGAGCAACATTTACCATGGTAACAAGAAAAGGAAAAAAAGAAGCCTAAACAAACACAAAGAACTCTTGAAGCTCTCTGAACGGCCATGAGGTTTTAAGAATAGGGTCCTATCTGCTACAGCTTTTTCTCTCATCCTAGCCCTCAAATACTTTTGCACAAATTCAGAGAGAACATGTATCTTCTTATCACAGCTTCTCCATTAGATGATAACTTCCTTTGTGGCATACAAGGCTTTAGTATCTGTGTGTTGTGTGCATTTTGTGCAGTGGCTGGCATCAGGACAGTCAATTGTTGATTAAATGAGTGAACTTCAGTCCTACTCCCATTTCTTATCTAAGACTGAACCTGAAAAGCCACCATCTCAAAGTTCTGACCATTTGTTCACTCCTGATATTTTCTTTAATAATGTATTTCATATGTCTTATAAATTGCCTTAATTTTTGTGTGATCCAGCATAAGCACAATAAAAAAGAGGAAAGATATTGTGTGCTTTTTGTGAACAGGCAAACTATTTTAAGTTTTTTCAATGGATGGCAACAATCTCATTCTTTTGGAATGAGACCAGTAGGTTGATGAGGGCTGTAGTTTTCCTCTCCTGCAGAATTACTACTAGAATTATACTTAAAATCTGTCTCCCACATGCATTTCTTGCAGCTACCATTAGGGCACAGGCACCAACACGCTGCTTTGTTAAAGGCATCACTCTGTTCTGCTGGGCATACTGACAATCTTTTTGCATAGAAGGTTCGTGTAAAGTTGACTGAATGATTTTCTAGTAAGGTTTAGCTAACTTACTGAAATTAAATGCACAGTTTTAAAATTGAGTCCTAAGTTTAGTGTATTTCTTCCTTGATCACCTAGAAAGCAGAGTAAGGCTGGGTGCTTATACTGGGGGTCCAAGACCAGGGAGCTAAGGCTGAGGAAGAAAAGAGCAGATGACACGAAGAAAGACACCAAACAGTGTGATATTAGGTGATACTAACTGCCTTTACATAAGTAATTAAAGAGACACTTGTCATGTGTGTTCACCTGGCAAGCGGAGAAGGAGTATCACACCCCTTCGTGGGCTATTGTGAGCAGTAATTATGTTAATCTATGTTGTATGCTTAGGATACATCACATAGTGAGAACTGTTTAAGTATTAGCTATTATTTGAGAAACACAATGGTCCTTGCATGTGAAATCATCTACTACAACTAGCTTGGATTATATTCTGTTTCTATAATAAAATTCTCACTGAGTTATTCAGAAAATATTTATTAAAGAATTGCAGTGATTGAGAAACAAAGAATAAGATAATGTCTTAACCTGGAGCTTCCAGAAATCAGATCCTGAGACAAGGATTTAAGTGTTACCAGCCCAGGGCAGTGAGTGTGAGGGGAGAAGGGAATTGAGTCAGGAAAGATGTGAAGCAATTCGAGAGTTCCCTGAGTGCTTATTGCTATTATTGCTACATAACGGGCTGCTGAAGGACATGGTATGTTGCTCCGTAGTTGTATTCACTCAACACATGGGGCTTCTCCAGGAAAGAACCACACCTCAGGAGGTCATAGGGGAGAGAAAGGAGTAGACCTTTACCTGTCTCCCTCTCTTGTCTTATTTCCTCTAGTCCTTAAGGGGAGCTAACTCTCCTGTCTCATCTGTCCATCAGCGGCTCTTCAGGGAGTCAGATCCTCTGTGATATCTCCTCTACCTCCAGAAGTGGAGAGGCAGCCTTGCATAGGCAGGCTGCTAAGAGAGAAAAAGAAAAAAGCCTCTGTGTATGCAGGGTTGGAAAGAAGTACCTCCAAATACTTATTCTTCCCTCAGTGACTCCTGGATGGATTTGTGTGCACCTTGTATCTCTTGCTAGTTCAAAAATAACCCCCAAACACCCCAGGGCCTTGACGGTGTCTGCTTGACTCAAACCGTACCCGCTTTTCTTCACTCTTATCCAGGCCTTCCTTTGGATTCTTTGCAGGATGAAATGGAATTATTTTTGTGAACACCATGCTCAGAACTACCTGTTAGCTCAGATGTGTCTCTCAGTATAAGAATATGCAAAAATTCTTATCTGCTCAGTTAAATCCTAAAATCCCCAAGAATAGGGACCATATATTTTATTCTCTGGATTTCTCAAAGCACTCAAAGTGACTAGATGATCATGGATGAATAAATAAAGATAGGTCTTAGTGGTTAACCTTAATGCCTGCCTGCCACATCTGAGGTGATTTCCTTCTCATTTCTACCTTCTACATCAGGGAGTGGTTCAGTTGTCACCTCAACCAAAAGTGACAGTATTTTTCTGAGAGTTCTTACAGTCTAAGATATCCCCCATTAAATTGCCCATGGCAACGTGTTAAAAAATCTGAATGCATTCTATGATATTTTGCATAGAAATCGAGCTAAGTGCATATTTTTAAATCTCATTTTTACTTCATTTATTTATTTAGTCAACTTTGAGAACCTATGTCTAGGATCTGGGATTATGTAAATGGTAAGACTTGGCCATTGTCTTCAAGGAGCTTTTGATGCAGGGTAGAGGGATCCATGAAGCATTATCTCCATCACAGTCATTATCATGTAATGCTGAAGCTGCCTTGTAAGCAGAAAGGAGAATGGCTTTAGTGCATTTTCACAGAAAAAATTGTTAGAACTTAAAAATAAGTGGTGAATGAATGGAGTGTGTGTGTGAGAGAGCAGGAGAGACCAAAATGAGTCTGGAAGGTAATAGATGTTGAGCAGATGTGGAGGGTGGGTCTTGCATGTACTGCTGGGGTGCACGGATGGGAGAACAGATGTATTTTCGTGAGGCCGAGGCACAGGACATATAGTGGAGAATTGGAGAGATCAGGTTGGGTGGGAAAGCTGGGACGAGAGCATGCTTGACTATAGACTGTGCTACAGGTGTTACCCTAGGGACAAGGAGGACTCATGGAACCACTATCAGTAGAAGAGAGAATGCAAGCCTCTTGAGGGTCAGGTACTATATCTTAGAGGGTCAGGTACTATATTTTAGATGCATTTGTTTCCTTCCTGATACCTGGCAGAGATGCTGCTGCTGTGTTTTTTTTTTTTTTTTAAAGATTTTATTTAGTGGAGAGAGAGCAAGCGCAAGTGAGAGAGAGTGAGCACAAGCAGGCTGAAGGGCAGAGAAGTGGACTCCCTGTTGAGCTGGGAGCCTGATGCGGTCTCAGTCCCAGGCACTTCGGGATCTTGACCTGAGCTGAAGGCAGACGCTTAACTGAGTCACCCAGGTGCCCTAGCAGAGCTTATGTGTAGCAGGCACACAATGAATTTGGGTTAAATGCTGGAGCTCCTGCAGTTCTGGGACACTATGTGACTGGCACAGATCTTAGCAGAATTCATAAGCGAGACTGTTTAGAATTCTTTGTTCCTGGAGACAAGCTTATGAAGTATGGCCTTGTATTTCATACAACTTTGTTCTTCAAAAATTGCTGCTGTATAATACTTTTTGTCAATTAGTTGGAATTGCATTCAGTTAATGGCATATGTAATTAGCCATCTTATCTTGCTCTGAAGGGCACCTAACAAGAGGTAAAATGAGCTATTTTCAGTGGTTGTAAAACTACCGAGCCACAGAAACAGGTTGAGACCCTTTAAGGGTGGAGAGGAAATGGAGCTGAAATGAAAAAAATACCATCACAAATGGAAACTACTCCATAAAAGCATAAAGAATTCTGTCCTGAAATTTTTTAGATTATGCTGCCATATATGTTTAATTCTCAGGAATTGGTTAAACTTTTTTCCCCCCACACTCCCAAGCTCCATTTTCCTCTACCCATGCAGATAAATATTGAACCAAAGGAGATAATTGCTTAGAGTTTTATAAATCTATTATTTATCTTATCAAACTACAAAAAATAAGCTGGCTAGTAATTAAAATTTAACAGCCAGCTACATAAAATAAGAGTATTAACAGAAAAGCTAACATTTATTTTGAGTTTACTGTGGGCCAGGTATTGTTTGAAGTTCTCTACATGTATTCTTGTTTAATCCTTGTAACAACTCTATGAATTAAAAAAAAATGGAACAACTGATTACACATTAGTAAGGAAATAATTATTCTCTCTACCCATGCATGTGTCTCTAGAGCGGTGCTATCCAGTACAGTAGGCCCTACCCTCGTGTGGCTATTTAAATTTAATTGAAGTCATTTCCTCAGTTACACTACCCCATCCCAACTGTTCAGTAGCCACAGGTGGCTAGTGGTTACCATGTTGGATAGCACAGAGAAAGTACACTTCCAGCACTGGAGAGAAACTGGAGAGAAAACTGTGCTGTTTTACAGAGACCTGACAATACTGTCACAGAGCTCAGGACATTGAGAATTAGATGAGAACAATGAGGTCGTCTAGTTCAGTATCATTATTTCCAGTTGAACAACTATTTGCCAGGGGAGTTAAGGGACTTGTTTAAGGTCACACAATTTGTAATCAAGCGAGCCAGGACAGAAAGCTAGACATCATTATCCATTGCATGGATGGATCTAGCCTTCCTGCTGCTTCTTTTTTTTTTTTAATTTTATTTATTTATTTGACAGAGATCACAAGTAGGCAGAGAGGCAAGTAGAGAGAGGGGGAAGCAGGCTCCCCGCTGAGCAGAGAACCGGATGCAGGGCTCGATCCCAGGACCCTGAGATCATGACCTGAGTGGAAGGCAGAGGCTTTAACCCATTGAGCCACCCAGGTGCCCCAGCCTTCCTGCTTCTAGGGCACAGCAGGAAGAGGGCAATGAGGACACAGTCGTAACCACAGCAATGGCCGTAAATGCTCTGTTAAGAGTAATCTCAGGGGTATGACTATGAGAGACTTGAACCCCAAAGGGTGCAGGCTAGAGTTTGCCACTCTCTTTCAGACACCTGAATGCTAACTCCAGTGAAAGAGGAACACCAAGTAACAACAGGAAGCCCTGTACTATGGGACAGACCGAGAGGTGGCAGATTCAGAGTCGAACCTCTCTTCCTCCTTTCAAGGTCCAGGGAAGTCTGGAGGCTTCAGTGACCTCTGCTTTTTCTGCTATGATAACATTGTGGCATTCTTGCCATGATCTTTGCTCACTTCTGTGGATGGTTTGTGCCAAAAACGTGGCTGGGGCCTGGATCCTGGGAATATGTTAGAAAGTTTTCTGATTTGTATTTTCACTGTCACTTTCCTTGATGTTAAATATTTAAGGGAAAAAAAAACTTCATTATAAAACCATGATTAACATTAAAGAAGTCTTTCATACATTTGCTACAAGTATTATGTCCATGTTGTATAGTCTTAACCTTTTTCATTTCTATCTAACATTTTAGGCACTTTTAAAAGAATAGGTGTTTAAAATATTAAGAATTTGTTGTCTCTCCTCCACCTTTATTTTAATTTTTCAAGGCTTTTCTGCTTAATAGCAGTCAGCAGGTACTCTAGTGGGCAGCTGACTTCCCATCAGCCTTGGACATTCTCAAACACACAGAGGGTTTCTTACATCAAGCTCATGGGACTCTCTGGTCCAGGCTTCCTCTGAATGCAGGGGCACTTTTCTTAGCCCCTTGTGGAGCAGGCTGGGAATTAGCAGATAAACACCATCCTCATTCTGCAAATGGGACAGTTCTGAGTTCCATTTTAGCCTCTATGGGAAGCCACAACAAATCTTGTCATTGGATGATCCCATTCACATGGTTGTGGACAGAACCTGAGACTTGCTTCTACCCAATGAGTATGGCATATGTGATGGGAGAGTTACTCCTGTGAGGATGATATAGAAGACTTAATCTTAGCAGACCAGAGTGAGAGATTCTCCTGCTGGCCTTGGGAAAGTAAGCTGCTATGTTGAGAAGGCTGCATGGCAAGAAACTGCCAGTTATCACTAGGAGCAGAGGGCTTCAGTCCCGTAGTCTTAAGGAACTGAACACTGTCATCAATGCCAAGACCACAGGCTCCAGAAAGAAATGCAGCCCTGTTGACATGTTGTTTGAAGTCTTGTGACACCCTGAATAGAAGATCCAGCTGTTATCCCATCCCAAATTTGTCTGCCCCATCACTTAAAAGGCCAATACTCAAGAGACAGTTTTTTTTTTTTTCCAAGAGACAAATTTTGATTGGAAAAGAATTTTAGGTTTATTCAGGAGGCTGGCTTCCTGGAGAGAAGAGAGACTCTTGTCCAAAAGTCAACTGTGAGGTTTCTCCCTAATCCAGGGGTTTTTAAAGGGGTTTAGTATAATCAGTAAAGGAAGTGCAGTGGTCTGCAACATTTGATCACGTGAGCCAGCCACAAATGTCATCTCAATGCTCGTGGGTTGTGTGAAGGCGTCCGGTTCTTGTTTTGTGATGCGCAGGAGGACACTTGTGTTGCTGTTGCAAAGGAAGACAAGGTCTACAGATACACAAAGGGAGGTTAGTGAGATCATTTGGGTGACCTAAGAAAAAAGAAAAATATTTTGCTAAAAAAATTGCCAGGCTAATCAAAAAGTCAAGGTGGCTTCAAACAGTCTTGCTGGCCCCTGTGGCCTCTTTGTCCTACTCAAGGCCAGTGATCTGTCTGTTACAGATCCAGGGACCTAGGTCAGCTAGTAAGGAGTATGTTAACTTGAAGCAGATTAACCCTTAAGACTGGTTGGAGTGCTGTTACACAGGTAAATTGTGCCCAGACTTGTGACCCACGGAAAACTGAGGTAATAAATATGTGTTGTTTTTAACTGTGCAACAATTTGTTACACAGCAATAGAAAACTAATGCAAGATTCTTACATCGCTTCCCGAAGGTGCTCAATGGGATTGAGCCCCAGTTGCTCTCCAGGGTAACTTGCTCCTTACTGTACTCTATCTAGGTTTCCTTTTATTTTTCTTTCTAACTTCCTTATTCTCCTGCTGCTCTTGGAATCTCCTAAAGTATTTGCACTCAAATGCTTTGTTTAGGATCTACTTTGGGGAGAACCCTAAGAGAACCTAAGAGTAGCACTTTGATGCCTTTTATGAACCAGTCCTTTTTTTCTTTTGTAAATCTGCCTCATGTAGATTCGTCCATTTAAAGTGTACAACTCCATTTTTTCTGTCTACAGTCATGCAACTGTCACCACGGTCAACTGTAGAACATATGTCACCCTGAAAAGACACTCACACACATTAGTAGTCATTCTTCATTCCTTTCGACCCCTCTGCCCCCCACACATTAGTAGTCATTCTTCATTCCTTTCGACCCCTCTGCCCCCCAACCCACAGCAACTCTTGTCTACTTTCTGTGTGTAGAGATTTGCCGTTTCTGGGTATGTCACGGAAATAGAATCATAAAATATGTGATCACTTGGGACTTTCACTTAGCATAATATTTTCAAGGTTCATCAATAGTGCAGCATGTATCAGTACTTTCTTTTTATTTTCTAGTATTCCATTATAAGGATATACCACATTTTATTTATTCATCGATTTTATTTACCCATTGATGGGTATTTGGGTTGTGTCCATATTTTGGTTATGAATAATGGTGCTATGAACTTTTGTGTTTAAGTTTTCCTTAGACATGTTTTCTTTATCTTGGGTACTTCCCTAGGAGTGGAATTGCTGGTCGTATGGTAATTCTGTTTAATATTTTAAGGAACTGCCAAACTATTTTCCAAAGCAGTCACATCATTTTACATTGCCACTGGCAATGTGTGAGGGTTATAGTTTTTCACATAACTTGCTAACACTTGTCATCTCTTTTTGATTATAGCCGTATAGGTGTGAAGTGGTATCTTGTGGTTTGATTTGCATTTTCCTAATGACTAATGATGTTTGACATGTTTTGATGTGCTTATTGGCTTTTTGTATATATTTTATGTTGAAATGGTTATTCATATACCCTGCCCATTTTTAATTTTCTTATTTATAATTTTTAAACTGAAGCATAATTAGCCTACACTGTTAGTTCCATTTGTATGATCTAATGATTCCACAACTCTGTACCTTTCTCAGTGCTCATCACAAGTGTACTCTTACTCCTCTTTATCTATTTTGCTTCCCTTTTGGCAACCACCAGTTTGTTTTCTGTATTTGAGTCTTTTTATTTTTTTGGTCTCTTTTTGTCTTTGTTCATTTGTTATGCTTCTTAAAATTCCATATATGAAATTATATACTTGTCATTTTGTGTTTGACTTATTTCACTTAGCATTACACCCTCAAAAAAAAAAAATCTTGTCCTTTTTTATGGCTGAGTAATATTCCAATATTCCATATTCATATAGAGTTTATATACCTGTATATATGTGTGAGTGGATCTCTCTCTCTCTCTTTCTGTATATATATATATATATATATACATATATATATATATATTTGTTCATCTGTTGGTGGAGAGTTGGGTTCCTTCCATATCTTGGCTATTGTAAATAATGCTGCAGTGAACATAGAGGTTTATATATCTTTTAGAATTAATGTTTTTATTTTCTTTGGATAAATACCCAGTAGTGGAATTACTGGATCAGATGGAAATTCTATTTTTAATTTTTAAAAGGCATCTCTATACTGTTTTCCACAGGGCTGCATTATTTGTCTTTTTAGCTTTGAGTTACAAGTATTCCTTGTATAATCTGGATATAGGTCCCCTATGAGACATGTGAACTGGAAATAGTTCCACTCTGAGTTATTTTTCACTTTTTTTTGAAAAAAGGTTGTTTTTACTTATATAATTGACATATAACATTGTATAAGTTTAAGGTGTATACTGATTTGATGCGTTTATACATTGCAATATAGCTCTCACCATAGCATTAGTTAACACCTCAATCATGCCACATAATTGTTTCTACCACAGAAAGGAAATAATAAAGATCTAGTGTTTTGGGAACTTTGCAAATTTGTCCCCTTAAACACCTCTCCAACTCCCCCATTCCTGATAGCTACCGTTCTACTGTGTTTTTACAAGTTTAGTTTTTTTAGATTCCACATACAAGTGATATAATACAACATTTGTCTTTCTTTGACTTATGTCACTTAGCATAATGCCCCAAATTCTATCCATGTTGTTGCAAATGGCAGGATTTTTTTAATATGGCTGAATAGTATTCCATTGTATATACCATATCATCTTTTTTTTTTTTTTAGTGATTTCATTTATTTATTTGTCAGAGACCGCACAAGAAGGGGGAACAGCAGGTAGAGGGAGAAGCAAGCTCTCCTCTGAGCAAGGAGCTCAATGTGGGACTCGATCCCAGGACCCTGGGATCATGACCTGCCAAAGGCAGATGCTTAACCGACTAAGCTGCCCAGGTGTCCCATCCACATCTTCTTTTTTCGTCTGTTGATGGACATTTAGGTTGTTTCCATGTCTTTGTTATTATGAATAATTCGTGATAAACAGGAGAATGCATGTATCTCTTCAATATCCTGTTTACATTTCCTTTTATATATCCAGGAGTGGAATTATTTGATCATATGGTAGTTCTATATTTAATTTTTTGAGGAACCTCAATACTATTTTCCATAATGCCTGAACCAGTTTGCAATTCCACCAACAGTGTATAAATGTTCCCTTTTTTCCATCTTCTCACCAACACTTTTTATCACTTGTCTTCTTGATGATTGCCATTCTAATAAGTATGAGATATCGCATAGTTTTGGTTTGTGTTTCCCTGACGATTAGTTATGTTGAGCACCTTTTCATGTACCTGTCAGCCATTTAGATATCTTCAGAAAAATGTCTATTTAGTTCCTCTGTCCATTTTTTAATTGGATTGTTTTTTGTTGTTATGAGTTGTATGAATTCTTTCTGTATTTTGGATATTGATCCCTTGTAGGATATATGGTTTGAAAATATTTTATGCCATGTGGTAGGTTGCTTTTCATTTTTTTTTTTTTTCGGTGTCTTTTGAGGTATAGAAGTTCCTCAGTTTAATGTAGTCCTGTTTATTGATTTTTGCTTTTGGAGCTTGTGCTTTTGGTGTCATGTTTAAAATGCCAAGGAGTTTCTTTCCTATGGTTCCGTCTAGGAAGTTTATGATACTAAGTCTTATGTTCAAGTCTTTAATTCATTTTGAATTAATTTTTGTCAGCCATGGAAAACAGGTGTCCAGTTTCATTCTGCAGATGGTTTGGTTCTTGCAACTCTCTAGGCTGGCTCCTGGAAATTTCTCTTATTTTCCAGAAGGTGGCACTACAGCTTGTTTGTTTTTTCTTCCATGTCCTCAGACCCTGGCCTTGTCAGAGTGCAGCCTTTGTCTACTGGAGCTTGCTCTCACCTGCACTCCATACCACATAAAAGGTGCTAGACACAGAGTGGAGAAGTGTAGGTTTAACAACTGGAGTGTTAGGGGTGACCACAGACCTGGTAGGGAGATCCCCAGGTCTCCCAGAAACCCATTAAGTAAACTTCCTGCTGTGCACAGACAGCAGGAATTCCATCTCTTTAATGCCCTTTGATATGATCTGTTTCCGGAGCTCCTCCCAGTTAGGGACATCCTACCTCAGTACTCTGGGTGCTACTGGAGAGAAATGGGTTTCTCCAGCTACGTCCCATGCCAGTAGGGTAGCTGGACACTCACTCACCACTCTCCTTTTTCTTCTGTGGGAGAGGTTACTGCTGCCTGATAGTTTAGCCCTCAAGCAGGCCAGTGTTGCCTTGAGGTTAGTAGTGGTGGTGCTGGTTCTTCTTCTTTTCCAATTCATTCTTTTTCCATCCTGTGGCATGCTGGAATCTCCCCTTGGCAAGCCTGTATGTCAGAAATTGCTCTCTCTTCTGCGGCTCTCTGCCTTCTCCAGGTTTTTTCCTGATAGTGGCAAGAGGTGTTGGAATAGGTTTGTTAACTCTCCTAGTTCCACAGCCCATACCAAGGTCTATCTGGCTATTACTAGATGCACATGTAGGTAAGACTCCTTTCAGGTCCTTTGGCATTTGGTCCTGGATCCCTCAGCTCCCACTTTTATATGTAGGTGGATATCTAATTCTTTGGTGAAAAAGATAATTAAAAAGGAGGA
>RCUC01117055.1:0-40203 GCA_003697995.1 Taxidea taxus jeffersonii
TAATGCCTACTGACCTAGTCTCACCCCTACTTTTGCATTTGAGGAAACTGAGGCCCAGGGGGTCACCCAAGTCAAAAGCAGTGAAGTGAGGATTAAAAGCTAGGTCTTTTTCTTTTTTCTACACCAGGTTATCTAGTCCCCCCCCCCGCCAACTTTCTTAATATACAACCTGAGCCTCAATCATCTTGTAAACTCCTCAATGACAGGAACCATATGAATCACAGTAAGTACCCGGCCCAGGGCTGCTGTGACACAGTGAGTTACTATTTCAGCTGGTAGACCAATGAATGAGGGAATGAATGACTCCCTACAGTAAGGCTTTAGAGTTTCCTGGCTCGTTTTAACTTCACTTGTGTGTCTTTATTGCTAGCCATTGCAAATCCTCTTTGGCAGAAGGCTGGGTTTAAGAGAGAAAATCAGGTGGACAAAAGGAAGTGGTTCCAGTGGAATGGAACCCCCTTGGCCTGTCTGCTCTAGTACCCAGGAGGGGGCTTCCAGAAGAATGACTACCCCAGCAGAGCCATTGCTCACTCCTGCCTCATGCTGTCGCCCACACCCTCCCAAGCTTTAATGCGCAGCTGTGGCTCTTGCCCTCCACAGGCCCCCTGAGGTTAGATTAATCCAGTGTTTATAATTGTTTGTTGCCTCTCACTTGGGCTGTTGGTGCTTTGATTGTCAAAACACCCACCACCCCTCGTGGGGTCAGGGACTGGGAGGGAGAAGTTCATCAGCCTTCACAACTGCAATATTTCATGTCCAGGTAGGGGGTGCATGCATGGCTGGCTACCGGCGCTGACTGTATTGATCCCATCTCTAATGACAGGATGGCACCTTGGCTCTCAGGTGGGAGGGAAAGGATCTTTGTCAAAGGCAGAGCCGTGTCCTCTGAGATCCTGAGAGGACGCTTTCCTGGGAAAGATCTCACTGGGTCTCCTCTCTTTCCCAGAGTGGCCTAATCCCAGTCCTTCTCTCCACCGGCCCCCCAGGCTCTTACTCTTGAAAGGGATGAAAGGGATCAGTGGATGAATGGAATCACTTCAGTTAAATGGGGCAAGTGTTGGACCACCTGAAGTGAAAGGGCCGCCACAGATCTTTGAATCCAACACCCTCATTTGGCAGATGAGGGGAACGAGGCTCAGAGGGGAGAAGGTTGTGGGTTTCAAGGCTTCTGACTGGATGTCCAGATGTTAACAGGCCTTCATTCTAGTTAAAAAAAAAAGGTGGGGGGCGCCTGGGTGGCTCAGTGGGTTAAGCCTCTGCCTTCAGCTC
Source organism: Taxidea taxus jeffersonii (assembly GCA_003697995.1). NCBI lineage: Eukaryota > Metazoa > Chordata > Mammalia > Carnivora > Mustelidae > Taxidea > Taxidea taxus. The sequence goes on from RCUC01117055.1 coordinate 1,270, forward strand.
AGGTCATGTTCCCAGAGTCTCAGGATCGAGTCCCACATCGGGCTCCCAGCTCCACGGGGAGTCTGCTTCTCCCTCTGACCTTCTAGCCTCTCGTGCTCTCTCTCGCTGTCTCTCAAATAAATAAATCTTAAAAAAAAAAAAAAAAAAGCAACTGTGTACTAGTGGAAGGGCTGCTTCTAGTCCATGGGAGTTAAAAAAAAGCAACTGTGTATTAGGGGAAGGGCTGCTTCTAGCCCATGGGATGCTTTTTTGCATATAAGAAAAGGGATCCCTATCCTCCTGGTGACACTGCTCTGCTCCAGGGGTGTGTGGCTTGTAAACTGAGGGGCAGCTGGATTTCAGCGCCTGCAGGCTTCTTGGGGGCACCCTTGTCCCATGCACAGTCTCTAACATCTCGCCGGTAGCTCCGGCCACGGAAATGGAAAGTTTGTCTCCGAGGGCAGGACCTGAGCCTTATTTACCCCCATAAATCCTGCCTCATCTAGACCTATGCCTGTCCCAGTACAGGAGGAAGAGAAATATTTACAGAAGGAAAGGAGGGGGGGAGGGGCAATACCAATATCCTTGGGAACTTCACAAGGAACAAAATAAGCAAAGCCCAAATAGCCAAACCCTAGGTCTGGTACAGGAAAGCAGGCAAAGTGAAATAGAGTCCAATTCGTTTGCTTAAACGATATTAAACTCTAGGGGAAAATGGAAAGCTAGCCCCGCTGACAGGACTGCGAGCTGTGGAAAGGGGCCAGGCAATTATATTAGGGAAAACAGATAAGTTTGTGAGTTGCCAAATAAAGAAGCAATCACAGAGATAAAAGCAGGCGCTTTCCCCAAACGGAAAACATAACTAAATCATTTGTCAACTTCCTGTGCAGAGCCCAGGCACCTGATCTGGAGACAAATAAGGAGGTTGTTTTTTTAAACCCGATGTTATCTTAAATAGCCTGATTCCTTTGCCTCGGGCTAATTTGGATTAATCTCTCTCCCCAGGAGGCCATAAAATCCTTCCTTTCCTTCATAAACCTTTGGAAGGACAGCCAGTCACTCATCTGCCAGTGAAGTTTGAATTCCCTCCTTCCTCCCCTTAGTGGGGAGTGGGGGTAGGGAGGATGGGGAGTGGAGGGCATGGGGGTAGGGTGGGGGGTAGGGGGTGCGGCGGTTGGGGCGTGGGGTCTGAAGAAGGTGTGTCAAGAGCAGAGGCGAGAAGAGGGAGAGAGAGCACATCTTTCATTACGTTCAGTTCCGTTTCTCTCATTTATTGAGACAACAAGCTCCTGTCCTTTTAAGAGTCAGTGTGGCCTGTGTCTCCCCAGGGCAGGGATTCTGTAAACTTTTCAGAGTCACAGATCCTTTGTTTTGTTCTTTTTTTAAAGATCTTATTTATTTGGGGCGCCTGGGTGGCTCAGTGGGTTAAAGCCGCTGCCTTCGGCTCGTGTCATGATCCCAGGGTCGTGGGATCGAGCCCCATATCGGGCTCTCTGCTCTGCGGACAGCCTGCTTTCTCCTCTCTCTCTCTGCCTCTCTGCCTACTTGTGATCTCTGTCTGTCAAATAAATAAATAAAATCTTTAAAAAAAAAAAGATCTTATTTATTTATTTGAGAGAGGGAGGGAGGGAGGGAGAGCACAAGCAGGAGAAGGGGCAGAGGCAGAAGCAGGCTCCGTACTGAGCAAGGAGCCTGATGAGAGATTGGGGACTTGGGACAGGGTCCCAGCATCCTAGGATCATGACCTGAGCCAAAGTCAGACGCTTAACCAACTGAGTCACCCAGGCACCCAGGGCACAGATCCTTTTGAAAATCTGGTCAAAGGATTGGGATCCCCACCTCAAAAAAGATACACATATGCTCACACACTTCGACAAACAATTGCAAAGGATTCATGCATCCCCTGAAGCCTGTCCTTGAGCCCCAAGTTAAAAACACCTGCTCTAGAGCCTGGAATGGGAGTCTTTTGGAGAGGGCCCTAGAAGCTTAAAAGATGACACCTAATGCTGTCCTTTTGTATTTTAAAGGGGGGGTGAAGGCCTCAGTTGCATAATGAGGAGCAACTTGGAAGTGGTCTACCTTGGGGACCCTGCTAGCTGAGACTGAGTAAGGGATAGGCGGGGCTAGGTAGGGAGAGATAGGTAGGGGGCTACTTGATCTGGTTCACCAAAAATCTCAGAAATGCTGAGACATAAGGAAACCAGAGATAAGGGAACATAACCAGACCACCTTGTTTGTCTTAAACATCAGAGATGAGATATTCAAGGGAAGAGTAATCATGATGCTATCCGTGGTGATGTCAAGAAGATTTAAGGTCCCTGGTCAGTTTTCTCAAAAAGGCTGGCCATTGAAGCCCTCAGTGGCAACCCAATTTGAGATGCCTCTTGCTCTAGAGAGCTTTCTTTCTGTTCTCACCTTCACTTAATAAATTATCAGTTCACCCCTTTGTGTTTGCAAGAGTCAGCCTTCAACTCCACGACACAAAAATCCCGCAAGAAGACCCTGGGTGAAAGGGGAGAAATTGACGGGGAAATGCTCGCACTTCAACCTTCCAAATGTCAGGTCTTCACTGAAGTTTAGCCTGTAATTTACCAATGCTGCCACAAGGTGGCAGTGCTGCAGACATATGGTTTTTCTTCCGAGTAAGCCTGCGTGTGCATATTTCTGGGTTCCAAAACCAAATAAAAAAATTTCCATTCCACTTTTTTTCAGTAACTCAAGAACAAATATAGAGAGCCAAATACTTGCCTACCAAGTACCTACTGCTGGCTTAGGTATTGGGGGTGTAAAGATAAGGAAGATCCATCGGTATTTTTACGTTCCTTTCTTTTTACTTCCTGTAGCAATAGTTAGCCTTCATGTGGCTAGATTTTCATTTCTGAAACTCTTTCAATCATTTTCCCTTTCAGAGGCAGGTAGTGAGTGCATATATATCTTGCCTTTTAATTTCACAAAATCCGTGTAGGCTGTACCTGGCATTTTCCCCCTCTGAATTTCCTGAACTCTGGGATGATGTAGTGTCTTTTTGCTGAATAACAAAATAAGAACTTTTATTAAACCAGCTAACTGTTATACAGATGAAGAAGTATTACTGGTCACCAAGGAATTCACTAAGCTCTCTTCATAAACTAGAGATTATTCTTAGATGCCCTTGACCCACACCTCTAACACTCTCTCTCTCACACACACACACACACACACACACATCACACACACATTCTTTAGGCTGCTGGGAAGTAGGTCAACTCCTGTAAGAAGTTGGCTTTGATTTAGGCCTTGAAGGAAATTTTTTGTGATTATTGCTCAAAGTATTTGTCTTCTCTGAATTCCCAAGTTCTTGTGATTTGGCATATAGTATAAATGACCTAGACTTTCAGCTACTTATGTGCCTATTCTGTCCTGCAGGATGGGGATGAGTTTCCATCTGCCAAAGCATCATTAGTAAAATGCCCAACAAGTAACATTGGTTGAATATATCAGTCAGGAGGGATATGAACAATAAGACAAAGAGTTGTAGGGAAGGGGGCACACTGAGCAGAAAGGGCAAAGATGGCTGGGTAGGAAACTCCAAGGCTCTCACAGGAGAAGGTGACGCCTCCCAGTGTGATTAGGGAGAATGTGTCACAAGGGCAGAGGAAGACAGAAGACTGGGGGGTGGGGAGCAGACAGACTGAAGTCACCTTGAATGTTAACCTAAAGAATCTGGACTTGGTTCAGTAGGCAAAGGTGAGCCAATGAAGGCTTCCAAGTAAAGATTTCAGCAAGACACAGAACAGGTTGGGCTAATCCAGAACCAGTAGGGATCCATCACACACATTCCGGGGTAAGGTCATAAGGGGGCCAAACCCTCTTATGCAATACCTTTCACAGTGACAGGGAAAGGTGGATGGAAGTGAGATGGTTAATGGAAGAATGAATTAACAGAACCTGGTGACTACATGTGCAGTGGCCAAGGAGAGTGGCCTGGGGCCTAGAGGGAAATGAGGTGCTAGATTGGGAGCCAAGATTCACATTCCAAAAGAGTACCAACTGTAAACTTCCGATGTTATCTCCAAATGAATTTGAATATAAAATTACAAAGACACACACACAAACAAGATTATTCATAGATATAGGCAAGGTGATTCCTAAAATTATGTGGAAAGGTAAAGAAGCTTGAATAGTCAGAATAATTTTGAAATAGAAAATCAAAATTGAAGTATTTGCACTACCTGATTTTAAGACATACTATGCAGTACAGTAATCTGGATGGCATGGTATTAGGGAAAGAATAGACATGGTTCAAAGGGAGAAATAGAGTCCAGGAACAGACTCACAGAGATATGATCAATTGATTTTTGACAAAGGTGTATAGGCAATTCAGTGGTATGTTTTTGGCAAATGGTGCGGAGACAACTGGATTTCAACCCCAACCTCAACCTACCTCACATCATATATAAAAATTAACCTAAATGAGTCATGGATCCAAATATAAAATATAAAGCAATAAAGTTCTTACAAGAAAACATCATAAAATCTTTGTGACCTTGAGTTTGGCAAAGAGCTCTTAGAGATGACACCAAAATGATGATTCATAAAAAATAATAAATTTAAATTTCCCGAACTTTAGAACTTTTGCTCTGTTAATGACACAGTAAAGAGAATGAAAGTTCAAGCTGCAGAATGGGAGAAAATATTTGCTAATCATGTATCTGGCAAATATATCTAGAATATATAATGAACACTCAAAACTCAATAATAAGAAAACAATCTAATAATAAAAGACAAACAAAGGATGACTGGGTGGCTCAGTCAGTTAAGCATCTGCCTTCCGCTCAGGTCATGATCCCAGCGTCCTGGGATCAAGTCTGACATCAGGCTCCTTGCTCACTGGGGATCCTGCTTCTCCCTCTGCCCCTCTCTCTCTCTCTTTGACAAATAAATAAATAAAATCTTAAGAAAAAAAAAAGACAAAAAAAAAATTGAACAGGCACTTAACCAAAAGAAGATATACAGATAGCAAACACACACATGAAAAGATGCTCAATATTTCATTAAATAAAACCACAATGAAATATCATTTTATAACTATTAAAATGGCTCAGTTTTTTAAGATGCTGAAAATACCAAGTGCTGGCAAAGATGTGGAGCAACTGACACTCTCCTACATTGCGGTGGAAATGCCAAATGGTACACTCTGGAAAATGGTTTTCAGTTTCTTACAGTTATGCGTACATTTACCACACAACCTAGCTCTCCTTCTCCTAGGTGTTTATTCTAGAGAAACGAAAATTTATATTCATAAAAAACCTGTTCACAAATGTGTATAGCAGCACAATTCATAATCACCCAAGTCAAAAATAATCCAAATGTTCTGTAACTGGTGAATGGATAAACAAACTAGGATACAACTATACAATGGAATATTATTCATCAACAAAAAAGAATAAATAATTGATGAATGTAACAAATTACATAGGTCTCAAATACATTGTGCTTAGTTATAGAAACTAGTCCCAAATATTACATGATTTCAGTATACGACTTTCTGAAAAGGGTGATAGGGACATGTGGTAGGCTAAGCTATTCCCCTACCCCCACCAACCACCACTAAAAATGTACCCACATCTTAATCTCTGGAACCTGGAAATGTAAACTCATCTAGCAAAAAAATATTTTGCAGATGTGATTAAGGTTCTCAAGATGGAGTGATAACCCTGGGTTATCCAAGGGGACTCCAGATGCAGTCATAAGTGTCCTTATAAGAGGGAGGCAGAAAGGGAGTTCACACAGGAAAAGGTGATATGAAGATGGAATGGAGAGGGATTTTGATGATGCTGGCCTTGAAGATTGAATAATATGGCCACACCCAGAATGCGGGCAGCCATCAGAAGCTTGAAGAATCAAGGGACAGATTCTCTCCTGGAGTCTCCAAAAGGATTGCAGCCCAGCCTACACCTTAATTTCAATCCAGTGATACTGATTTTGGACTCCTGGGTTCTAGAACTGTGAAACAATAAATCTGTATTATTCTAAGCCACCGAGTTTATGGTAACTTGTCTCAGCAGCCACAAGAAACTAGTACAGGACAGAAAACAGATGAATCGTTTTCAGAGATTAGCATTCTTTAGGATGTTGAAATTGTTGTGTATCCTGTGTGTGGTGGTGGTTACAAGAATACAGATATTAATATCATCTCAATAATGCAGAAAAGGCATCTCACAAAATTCCACATCTGTGATAAAAGCTCGCAACAAAGTGGGTATAGAGGGAACATGCTTCAACATAATAAAGTCCATATGTTAGGTTAAGCCCACAAATAACATCATATCTCAACAGTGAAAAGCTGAAGACTATCCCTCTAATATGAGGAAGAAAACAAGGATGCCCACTCTCACCAGTTTTATTCAACAAAGTTTTGAAAACCTAGCCAAAGTAATTAGACAAGGAAAAAGAAATAAAAGGCATTCAAATCAGGCAGGAAGAAGTAAAACCATTGCTTTTCAAATGATGTATTATATATAGAAAACTGTACCAAAAGACTTGGAATTAAGAAAACAATCCCATTTACCATTGCATCAAAAAAAAAAAAAAACCTAGAAAGAAATTGAACCAAGAAGGTGAAAAACCTGTGCATTAAAAACTATAAGATATTAATGAAAGAGATTAAAGAAGACACAAAGAAATGGAAAGATATTCCATGACCACTGATTGGAAAAGTTAATGTTGTTAAAATGGTCATACTACCCGCAGCAAGCTACAGATATAGTACAACCCCTATCAAAATTGCAGTAGTATTTTTTTCACAGAAATAGAACAAACATTCCTAAAATTTGCATTGAACCACACACAAGAAGACCCTGAATAGCCAAAGCAATCTCGAGAAAGAACAAAGCTGGAGGCATCATTCTCCTATTTTAAGCTATATTTCAAAGCTATAGTAATCAAAATAGTATGGTATTGGCATAAAAACAAACATAGATGGATGGAAAAGAATAGAATGCCCAGGATTAATTCACACACAAACGGTCAATTAATTTACAACAAAAGAGTCAAGAATATCCAAAGGGAAAGGACAATATCTTCAATAAATGGTGTTGGGAAAACTGGACAGCCACGTATAAAAGACTACTCGACCACTACATTATTCCGTGCACCAAAAATTAACTCAAAATAGAGTGAAGATTTGATCTGAAACCATAAAACTCCTGGTAGAAAACGTAGGCAGTAAAGTCCTTGACATCAGTCTTGGTGATGATTTTTTGGGAGTTGACACCAAAAGCAAAAATACACAAGTGGGGCTACATCAAACTAAAAAGCTTCTGTACAGCAATGGAAACCATCAATAAAATGAAAAGGCAACCTACTAATGGGAGCAGGTATGCACAAATCTTGTATCTGATAAGGAGTTAATATAAAAATGTATAACGAAGTCACACAAGCCAATAACAAAAAACAATCTGATTTAAAAATGAACAGAGAAATTAATGTTATTAACATTAAAAATGAATCAATGTAGTTCCAAAAAAGACATGCAGATGGCCAACAGGCACAGGAGAAGGCGCTCGGCCTTACTGTTCAGGGAAATGCAAAATGACTATTATCAAGAAGACAAGAAATAACAAGAATTGGCAAGGATGTGGAGAAAAGAGAACATTTGCGTGGTGTTGGTAGGAATGTAAATTAGTGCAGCCACTTGTAGAAAATAGCATGGAGATTCCTCAAAAATAAAAAAATTGAATTACTATATGATCGAGCCAATTCCACTTCTGGGTATTTTCTGAAGGAAATGAAAAAAATAACATGTTCACTGAGGCATTATTTAAAAAGCCGAGACATGGAAACAACCTAATTGTCCATCAGTGGATGAATGGATAAAATAAATTTGATATATATGTGTATATGTATGTATACATGTATGTATGTATATATATGTACATATACATATATATATGGATATTATTCACAGCCATAAAAGAGAAGGAAGTCTTGCCATTTGTGACAACATAAATGGACTCTGAGGGCATTATGCTAAGCGAAATAAGTTAGAAGAAATATGTGATCTCACTTATATGTGGAATCTAAAACAAATAAAAATGGGCTCATAGATGCAGATAATAGATTGATGGTTGCAGAAGGTGGGGGAGGGGTGGGGAAAATGAATAAGGGGGGCTTAAAAGGCACAAACTTCCAGTCATAAAATAAGTTAGTCCTGGGGATGTAATGTGCAGCATGGTGACTATAGCTAATAATACTGTGTTGCATATTTGAAATTTGCTAAGAGAGCAGATCTCATCACATGAAAAAAGATCTGTGACTATATGGTGACAGACATTAACTAGATCTGTGATAGAGATCGTTTTGCAATATATACAAATATTGAATCATTAAATTAGATTAATCTAATAATCATTTGATTATTTGATTATTAGATTATTTGATTATTAGATTATAATCATTATGTATATTAGAAATATACATAATGTTGTATGTCAATTATTCCTCAATTAAAAAACCAATGATTTAGGCGTGTGTTAAAAATCAGAAAACTGTGGGTGCCTGGGTGGCTCAGTCATTAAGTATCTGCCTTTGGCTTGGGTCATGATCCCAGGGTCCTGGGTTGAAGTCCCACATCAGGCTCCCTGCTCTGCAGGAAGCCCACTTCTCCCTTTCCCACTCCTCCTTTGTGTTCTCTCTCTTGCTGTGTGTCTTTCTGTTAAATAAATAAATAAAATCTTTTAAAAAAATAATTTAAAAAATTAGAAAACTGTACACCAAGGAAGGTGAATATTACTGTACTTAAATTTTGTGGGTTTTTTTAAAAGATTTTATGTATTTGTTTGAAAGAGAGAGAGAGAGCATGTGGCAGGCGCGGTGGGGGGGGGGGGGGGGGGGCTGTGGTGGAGAGAAGGGTCAGAGGAAGAGGGAGAAGCAAACTCCTCACTGAGCAGGGAGCCTGAGGACATGGGAGTCAATCCCAGGACCCTGAGAGCAGGAGCTCAGTTAAAGGAAGGCACTGAACCGACTGAGCCAGCCCAGCGCCCCTGTATTTAAATTCTTAAAAAAGTGATCTGTAAAATTTTTAAATTAAAAAAAGTACTGGACTCTCAAAGTGGTTCCACTGAGAGCAAAGCTAAGGGGAAGAAGTCAGGTCTCCAGCCCAGGGGATTCTGAGGCCATTACAGGAAGCGGCAGGAGGAGCTGCTATGTCTGTGTGGGGGAGGGGGGCTGGGGAATGAAGGGGAAAAGGCCATCAGGCTTGTTCCAGACACTATGAACTTGAAGAGACCTCTGGCTATCTAGGCGGAAATGTGCAGCAGGCTGTGGAAATGGTGACTCCGAGAAAGGATGGGTGGGAGGCTGGAGGGTATAGGTGGTTATGAGCAGGCTTTTTTAAAATTTAAATACAATTAGCCAAGTACAATACTAATACATCATTAGTTTTTGATATAATGTTCAATGATTCATTACATTAGTTGAGTATATCACCCAGTGCTCATCATATCATGTGCCCTCCTTAATGCCTATCGCCTGTTTACCCCATCCCCCCACCCACCTCCCTTTCTGCAAACCTCCATTTGTTTCCCAGAGTCAAGAGTCTCATATGGTTTGTCTCCCTCTCTGGTTTCTTCCCACTGAGTTCCCCCCACCACCACCCCAACTGTTCTCTGCACTATTCTTTATGCTTTACATGTGAGTGAAACCATCTGATAATTGTGTTTCTCTGACCGACTTATTTCACTCAGCATAACACCCTCCAGTTCCATCCATGTCGATGTAAATGAGTGGGCTTTCAGCCAAGAGCATATTCCAGCTGTGTGACTTTAGCAAGTTACTCAGCCTCTCTGAACCTCAGTTTCATCTGGGATATTGGGAGAATGTTGGCACTTACCTCATGTGAGGACTCAATGAGAGAAAGCAAGGAAACCAGTTGGCCCTAAGCCTGGCACATGGTAGGGGCAGGGAGTGTGAGCTAGGACAATTATTGTCGCGAGAGTGATGGGGCCTAACACATGGAACCACGAAGGGACCAAGAATCTGATTTAGGATCATCGCCCATCCAGAGATGGGCAGATGGATGTCGCAGGAGTACATGGGGCTGGCTGGAGTGATTGAAGAAGAGGGTACAGAAGCAGAACAGGTAGCTAGAAGAGGATGGAGCGGGGACGGGGAGGGGCGGGTGCTGGTATTAGATTGTGAGAGCTTCACACAGTAACCACAAGCTGGGTGGCTGGAAACAACAGAAATGTATCAGTTCTAGAGGCCAGAAGTCCGAGATAAGGTGTGGGTGGGGCTGGTTCCTTTGGAGGGCTGAGAGAGAGAACCTATCTGTCCATGCTTCTCTCCTAGCTTCTGGGGGTTCTGGGGTGCTCCTGCAAATAATACCCCCAAATATGGAAGTGGCTTTGGAATTGAGTAATAGGTAGAGGCTGGAGGAATTTGAAGGTGACTGATAGAAGCCCAAGTGGCCGTGAAAGAGTGTTGCTGGATATCCCCATGTTCAAGGTGAGGTCTCAGATGGAAAGGAGGAGACTGTTGCTGGCAGCCCTTGCTCTATGTACCCAGGGCGGTGGAGAATAAATGCAGTGGTCCCTGGGCATGGGGTATACAGAAGACATGAGGACTCTGATGTCCCATTTCAGTGTCCTGCCAAGGGGTCAGCATGAAGCTCAACAGGGGAGGACCGGAGGAACAGAGGCATAAGAAGCTTTGCCCATAAGATGCGTTTCTTAAAGGCAAGTGTGAGAGATCCTAGGGGCTTGTCTCTGGAGTCGCCCTGGCTGAGTTCCTTCTTCCTGCTTTCCTTTTCACGTTGTCTCCTGCAGACTCCCCCTCCACCCACTGCTTTCTCCAGGCTGCCCCTCTCAACCCTGCCCCTTTCTGCTCCCATCTTGACAGTGACTCCTGTTTTGGACCCCTTGTACCTGCCCAGGGCTTTATACAAAGGGGGTTTCTCCAGTCCTCACCATTGGCCCTGAGGCTAGCAGGCCAGAAACTGTTAAGTCTCATCTTAAAAATGAGGCTGTGGAGGCTCAGAGACATTGTCGGGCCTATCCAGGACACAGCATGTTGAAGGCAGTGGTGTGTAAGCTTCTGGTATCTAGACTCCAGCCCAGAGCTGGGTTCACAACACCACACAGCTTTGGTTTCTGGTGATTGCCATGCTGAGAGGCTTGACCCGAGAGAGAAAGTGAAACCAGATGCAGAGTTATCCTGAGTTTGCCAGTCCTGACCCTGGCCCAAAGATAAGGCTCTTGGGAGGTCTTCCTCCCCAGGTGCTTTTAGCATCCCTGAGGGACAGAACCTTCCGCGTTGCTGTTAGAGTGACCACAAGGGGGCAGTAGCGCCCGCGTGATGATCTGCCTGCTGTGCGACTTTGAGGTCCGCAGAAGTGGGGAGGGGTTCTGCTTCCCTAGATGTTCTCAGAGCTCTGGGTTGCCAGGACCATTCCCAGATTCTCCTTCTCCACGGAGAGACTCATCACCTTTCAGGGTGTATACATTTGACTCAAATTGGTCGTTCCAGCATTTCCTGAGCTGGGACTGGTTTTGATGCCAGAGAAGTCCCCCATTTCCCACCACCGAACACACACATTCAGCCTCAACCCAGAATCATTAGAGCCCCTTCCTCTGCCTCCCTGGGGACTGAGTTAAGATGAAGTCCACATCCACGATCTCCTCCGCTGCTCCCTGGGCGCTGTGGGCAGAGAAGTTATGCTCCATCCCTTCCTGCTCCCCCCTTCTCTCCCCTTCCTCAGGATCTTAAAATTCTGAGAGATCAGCCCAGATCTCAAGCTGGGCTCAAACAGGACTTATTAGATCCAGAGAATCTGAGAAGGGGGAGTGGGAGGGAGTGGACTGCGAGGGGTGGGTCCTTGAGAGAACTTCTAGTATCAGCTGTTTTGTATTTTTGAGTGTTTTCTTAAGATTTCTTTTGAAGAAAAGGCACCACCACGCAGGGGGCAGGGGAGAAGTCTTTCCAAATCACTAAACTAATTGATTCTCCTTTTGTTGGAAACACTGACGGAGACCCGAGGGCAGAGAGACTTGCCTGAACACACATCTCAAGAGGAACAGAGTCAACCCTGAAACCTAAGTCTCCTGGCCACCAGGCCCACCTCACACAGCCTACCATGGGCATACAGTGTATGTGAGTGGGGTGAGGGTAAGGAACGGAGGAAACTCCTGTAACTGTCAGGAACAAGATAAAAGGGTCCAGAAGTCCATGAAGCCATACCAGTTGAGAATCTGTCACTCACTCAACAAGTATTAATTGAGCACCTACTATGTGTCAGGCACAGTGAACAAAACAATAGTGAATAAAAACAAAGATCCCAGTCTTTAAGAAGCTTAAGTTCCAGTGGGAGTCTGTTTGTTCTGTGACAAAGCAAAAATGGCAAAACAGAGGATTAAAAACTCACCCCCACCTTATCCAATTGTATAGTTGCAGTGCCTGTATGTCACCCTTGTTGTGATCTGTCCTTTGTTTTCTTAGAACCCTGCACCCATCTCTTCGGTATGTTTCCTGCTTCCTGGATCCCTCCTCTTCATCCTCCAAAGAGGCATCATGACAGGCAAGAAGGGGCCTGCCCTTCTGGATCCATGTGGGGCCTAGGGATGAACATTGAGAGGGCCATTCATGCAGATGGCCAGGCGGAAGGGAGGAAGCCAGAGGTCCTGCTGTGTCAAGCCTGGAGCAGGCTGCCCCTTGACCCATCATTGGTGGGGACAGTCCCCGAGAAGGACACCTCTGTCAGGGATGGCCATGGTTTTAGCTCTCAGACTCAACTATCCACACCCCACAGCAGAGGGAGGGGGAAAGCGCAGTAATAGGAGGGAGGGGCACGGTTTCCGCGGAGGGAGTTCCAGGTCTAAAGTCATCTTTGGTAATGAGGATATCCAAGCTGGACCTCCCTGAACTCCAGCCGAGACAGAGTGCATTTCCTGGTATTTCTACAGAAGCTTCTGACATTAAGATAAGTGTACCAGTCACATATATCATGGTAAACACACATGGTACCTGTGGTTCTTTATTCCCTGGTAGATCAGCTTCTCAGGGATCCCTAGACTGAGGGGAAAGGAGCAGTCTTTCCAGGGATTTCCAGTCTAAGGGAAAGACACAGCCCTGCCTCAGGGAGCTCCAGTCTGAGGGGAAACACAGCCCTGTCCTCAGGGAGCCCCAGTCTGAGTGAAAACACAGCCCTGCCCTCACAGAGCCTCAGTCTGAGGGAGGAGACACAGTCCTATCCTCAGGGTCCCTAGTCTGTTGGGAGACACCACTCTGCCCTCAGGGAGACCCAGTCTGAGGGGGAGACACTGCATAGGGAGCCCCAGTTTGAGGAGTGGAGACAGCCCTATCCTCAAGGTGTTCCAGTCTGAGGGAGGAGACACAGCCCTACCCTCAGGGAACCCTAGTCTGAGGGGAGAGACACAGCCCTGCCCTGAGGGAACCCTAGTCTGAGGGCAGACACAGCCCTGTCTTGAGAGAGCTTCTATCCTTAGGGGGAAGACACCAGCTCTGTAGAGGGAAAACATCCAGTCTGAGGGGAAAGACACACGTTCTGATCTCTAAGGGTCTCTGAGAAGTTATCCTTCTGTCTTCCTGCTCCTGTCTTGCCTCTATGTCTTTCTCACTCTCTGCCTCTTTCTCTTCATCATGTGTGTGCACACATGCAGAAACACACACACACACACACACACACAGCCTTTTAAGAAGGCTTAAAAAAACTCAAGACCAAATTTCAATAAATGCCACAACACAGTGCAAACTCTTAAGAACTATGGAGACCCAGACTCAGGGATGCATCAAGGAAGATCTTGAGGTTGAACTGCTGGGGGAGACTCTAGAGCTCACCTGAACTCAGGGGGCTTAAAGCCAATGGGCTTTCTGAGGCTCTAAGTGTGACTACTCTCGCCAGCAGATGTATCCTCTGTGGTCACTGGGTTGGGGGTGTGAACCTCCCCACCTTGGAGCTGTTTCCTCCCAGCCTCAGCAGTCCTGATGCATCCTTGGCTTCTAAGGAAGCAGGACCTGGAAGGGTGAGGAGCACAGTGACTGAAGACATCTCAGAGGCAGAGGGGAATGGGGCAGTGGAGCTGACCAAGAAACAGAGAATCCCTACTACACACAAGCACACACACACACACACACCTGCCCTGACTTCCAGAGCCCAGAGGGGAGAGAGCCCAGGCCTTAGCATCTTCCAGGGATAATGCTCCATTGCCCTTGTTTGGGACTCTATGCTGGGGAGGGCCCAGGGGTGGGCAGGAGGGGACCCTCAAATGGGATTCATTTCCAATAATGTTTAGAAAACATCCTTCTGTCACTTGCATGACTCTAGTCACTTTCTGTCCCAAGAAAAGGACCGTTCCAATTCATTTATAAACATGGAAACTAGAGTCTGTTCCCCAGAACAGACACTGTCCCAATGAGAGCTAGAGGGAAGGAAGCCATGATGTCCCACGAAGACAAGGGGCGCGGAGAAGCTGTGAAGTCCTCCTTTCCTGTGCTCTTTAAACTCGGGGTGGGTTGCCTTCCTTGCTATTTGTTCAGGCTAGAGGCTGAGGAATGAATAGTTGACGTCTTTACCGGCAGAAGTACAACTTGGCAAGACTGCCCATCTCCCAGACAGGTCATTACTCCAGTGATGGACCAGTGCTGTCTTTTGAAGCTGCCTTGCTTTCACTAGATGCCTCTCACGGGGGTAGGGGGAGGGTATGGATTGTGAGGCTGCTGGGTCCCCTGCCCTCGGCCTGGCACAGAGGACAGGGCACTGGAGCTCGCCCTCCATGTGATATGGAGGCCCAGAGCCTTCCTGGCTGCGTCTGGGAACTGGTCCTGGGAAGCCAGCTTTCACAGATGGGCTTTTGCTCTCAAGTGGCCCCATTGTGCTCTGGGGTGGCGCCAGGGCGGTGGGGGTGGTGAGGCAAGTAGGCTGCATGGGGATCCACCGTGTGATGGAGGTACACAGGGCCTCAGCACTGGCCCGGCCCCTCCCTAGGCCTGGAGTGGCGCCTCCCTGCCTTGGCGTGGCCCACGCCGGATTATGGTCCAGCCAGACTTCCTGCGCAGGCCTAGCCACTCCTGAGCCCCGGGGGGGCCGAAGAAGGAGTGTAAGCCCCAGGGCTACTATCTGGTGGACAAACAAGATTTTTATTCAACAGAGGTGAACGGGAAGGTCCAGGGATGAAGTTGCTGGTGCCTAGGCCCAGGCATGTGCACTCGGACATCAACACGGAAGGATCTTATGCTAGACATTATAGATACACACACACGCACACACCCACAGACTCTCTGTCCTAAAGGAGTGGCTCAGGTCCAAGTCTGTCACAGCAGCTACCAGTGCCATCATGGAAGAGAACTGGCCCAGAGAGGGACGGAGGCGGTAGCTGGTGGCGGGGACAGGGCACCTGGGGGGCCGCTGCCAGGTCTGTGGTGTGGTGCCTCTGGAGTAAACAGACTGGGCCTTGTTTGATCTGGGATGCTGTCCTGGAAGGCCCTGCCTCCCTGGACTAAGGATCCAAGCTCTGGGGCTCTGGGCATGGAGAGTGGACAGATGGACAGATGGACCCCCGGGGGGAATCTGACACTCCCTTGGGCCTTGCTCCTCAAAGTATAATTCATGGACAGCAACATGATGGAAATGCAGAGTCTTGGGTCCAACCCAGGCCCACAGATTATGCATTTACATAATCAGGTTGGGGAGGCACTTCTCTGGGAGCTTCCTGGGCCCTGGATGAATTTTCCTGTGAGCAAGGCACAGATGACAATGTCATCGCAGCAGACCACTGGAGTCTGGAAGGCAGCCCGCCGTTTCCCAGCCTCGGGGGTGTGGCTAGGTGTCTGGCCTCCCAGGTGGATGCATTCATTCATCTCCCAAGTGTTCACTACAGCACCCTGCAAGGTGTGGGAATAAGCAAAACCCAGACACAGTGCCTGCCCTCGCGGAGTTCTGGGGCTAGTGGGACTGACAGCTAAGGTTCTCCTGAAGTGTCACTTGAGCTGTATTTGAAGAGGTTACTTTGGTCAAAAGGGGAGAGAAGCCTATTCCAGGCAGAGGGAACAGCACAAGCAAAGGCCCTGTGGTAAGATGGAGTGTGGCTGGTTTGAAGAACTGAAGATCACTGTGGCTGGAAGGCAGAAAGGGGGCAGGACCACTATATCAGATGACCCTGAATGTGAAAGTCTCCAGTGAGCCAGAGTTCCCAAGTGCCTGCCACACTCTTTGATTCAGAGATCCTAGAATGCCAGGAATGGAAAGAACATCAGGCTTTGTCCATGCCCATGCTTTGAACCTGACTTCGAACCTCAGCTCCATCATGAATGAAGTGTAACAGCGACCTTGGGTCACAAATTTTTTTGTCAGAAAAGTGCAAGAAGTGACACCTACTTTGCCTGGGCTGGGAGTACCTCATGTAAGACTTTAATGAGGACTTAATTTAGCTAGGACACATTTAGGCTGCTACTAAAAAGAGAACCCCCTGGGTGCCTGGGTTGTACAGTCTGTTAAGCATCTGACTCTTGGTTTCCACTCAGGTCATGATCTCCCATACAGAGATGGAGCCCCATGTCTGGCTCTGAGCTCAGCAGAGAACCTGTTTCTCCCTCTCCCTCTGCCCCAACCCATGCGCATGCTCTTTCTCTCCCTCTAAAATAAATAAGTAAATCTTAAAAAAGAGAGAGAGAGAGAGAGACCCCCACATATAATGACTTAAACAGGAAACGATTTCCTTTCTCTGTCTTGTAAAGGTCGGAATAGATGGTCTGGTAAGGAGAGCCGCCAAGTGGTGATGGAGACCAGGTGTTTCCCACCATTTTGCTCTCCCATCTTCAACGCATAGCTTCATCGGATCCAAAGTGGAGGCTGCAGATCCTGCCATCACATTTGGACACTCCTTCCTTTTAGAGGCACCATCTAGATGTTGCGCCCAGCCCTTCTGCTCATATCTCATTGGCTAGATATTAGTCATGTGACCACACCTAGCCACAAGAGAGTCTGGGAAATGAAATCTGCAGCTGGGCCGCGTGTGCCCAGCTGAAAATTGTATTACTAGGTGAAAGCGGGAGAATGGATATTGAGGGGCCACAGAGGGTGACACAGAATCTGATGGTACAGCCGGAGTGAGAGCACCCAAGCAGGTGTCTCTAGGATTCTCCTCTTGGCCTTGAGCTGCCCTGGCCCCCTTCACTGAACTTGTCAGGGCTGGGGTCTGTCCTGCCTCACAATCCACCCACCTTCCTACCAACTTGGGGAAGCAGATCCAGCCTGTGGAGGCTTTGATGGTGTAGGGTCACAGTCATGGGTGGTGGCCCCAGCTCTTGAGGGCCCCCCATGACACCACACACTGGGTTTTAGGAGAGTCTGTGGCAGGCTGGTAGGACAGGCTCTGGAAGAGGGAGGTTTCCACTGCTCACACTTGTCAGAGGCTACTCTGTCTGTCCTCAGGGTAGTGGGAGAGGCCAGTGGGGTGGGGCTGCCTGTGGTTTCATTACCTGCTCCTAAGCCAGGACCAGGGGTGCTCCCATGGAGCACTTTCCCACCAGATTGTGTGACCCTGAGAAGACCCACACCAGGGATTCCTGGGGCTGCATCCCTCCCACTGCCTGGGCAACTCATCACAGCTGGCTGCTGGCAGTGGCTCCCCTTCTGGGCCTTTGCTCTTGCCTCCCGTTGTCCCCGAGGGGAACTGGGGGAGTGTGTATGAAGTAGGGGTTATAGAAGATCAGGGTTTCTCAACCTTGGCACTGTTGACCTCTTGAGCTGGATAATTCTTTGTCTTGGGGGGCTGTGTTGTGCATTGACCTGTGTTTGGTAACATCCCTGGTCTCTCCCCACTAGGTTATCGGTAGCACCAAGTCCCTCCCTGGTTGCCAGACGTTTCCCAGAGAAGCAGGGAAAATCAACCCTGGATGAGGGCCACCAGAAAAGATTGAGAATGTCCTGATTTCTTAGAAGAAGAAGTCAGGGATGGTTGGAGAAAAAGAAGGGGGAGAGAATGGAGGGAAAGGGAAAAGAGAAAAACAGGTGGGAGAGAAAAAAGAAGGAAGAAGGGATAGTGAGAGCAAGAAAATGAGAGGAAAAGAGAGAAAAAAAAAAAAAAAAAGAAAGGAGCAAAAGAGAGAAGCAGGTGTAGAGGGCCAGAGGCAGGGCCAGACCCCAGAAGGCAGGGGAGGGCAAGTAGGCCCGGGGATTGTGCAGGAATCTGGGGATGTAATGGGGCCATGCAGGAGCTGGCTTGGGGCAAAGGGACCATCTCAGAACTCTAGTGTCATGGTCAAAACCAAGGTCCTGGCACCCCACTCTCTGGAGGCTGGGCTGCAGGGCAGAGCTTTTGGGGTCAAGCTTCTCCCAGGTCTCTGGCCATGCTGCTTTCTTAGTGGGGTTAGAATTTGGATGTGGGATCTCCTCAAAGTTTCTCTAAGCCTCAGTTTTCCCCTGCAGAGAATGTGCCATTGCTGGAGAGAAAGCATGGAGCTTTTTATGTCTGCTCTCTCCTAGAACCCCACAAAGATGATGACCATAAGGCATGGCCCACAAAGACAAAAAGAGTGGAGCTCAACTGTAGGCAGCAGAATTCTGGAAGCTGGAAAAGGGTGGGCAGTTAGCCTGGCAGAAGCTGTAGCTTCACTGCCTGGGGTAGGCGGGGTGGGGGTGGGGATGGAAGAATGGGCAGGTGAGCCGGCTGCTGGGGGGCACCAGGGGAGCTCAGTCCATTAAGTGTCTGCCTTTGACTCAGGTTACAATACCAGGATCCTGGGATTGAGCCCTACATGGGGCTCCTTGCTCAGTGGGGAGCCTGCTTCTACCTCTCCCCCTGCCTGCTGCTCCCCCTGCTTGTGCTCACTCTCTTTCTCTCTGTCAAATAAATGAATAAAATCTTAAAAAAAAAAAAAAAAGATGCAGGCTGCTTGGAGCTGCAAGTGCCTCGAACTGCTCAACATTGGGCAACACGAGATCCCTCTGAAAGGACGTACAGCTGAGGCTGAGGAGGACTAGTTGGCAGTGGGCAAAGGAGGAGAGATATTCCCAGGCCGCCTCTCGCAGCTTGTGTAGCTGGACACTGATTTCCCCACCTTAGCAGAAAATGGGCTTGCTGATGGTCAGAAACGTTTACACAGCTGAGGCAGGGACTTAAGTGCCACTACCATGAACACAAACAGTAAGCTCCCTGAAGCGCTACCCCACGCCACATTGGAATTGGAAACACGTGTTCATGTGCTGGCACATTCTGGGGAATCTCTTGAGGAAAATTGGCCGGAGAGAAAAAGCCTACAGATGCTGACATTTCTCAATGGGGGTTCTCAATGAGAGGGTCAGCTTGCCACCAAGTCCCTGAGGCACAAGCCCTGGTTATATAATCAGAGACTCAGTCTTAAAGATGAATAGACAACCGTGGGTCACTGTAAAATGGAAAAGAGGCATTGCTATGAAGGAGAAAACCAAAATAAGCAAGTAAGAAAAAAAAAACATAACTCAGAGATGATGCAGAAATCAGAATTTTTTTTTGTTTCTTTGAGGTAATATTCTCAGAGGTAAGAAAAATGCTGCCACCTTTGAAACAGGAATAGGATGCAATAAAAAAGGAGCATTCACAGAATAAAAAAATAGCTCTTGAAAATTAAAAATATGATAGCAACCTATTTGCCTCCTTGCTAAAAATATTTAAACTGATTCTCACCATGATCTTACTTCCAGTCTCCAGTAAATACAGGGGTTGGAGGGATGAATTAAATGGCATGGGGAGGAAATAATCAGACAAATCCAGAATGTAGGACATTTTTTTTTTCTTAAGATTTTATTTATTTATTTGACAGAGAGATCCCAAGTAGGCAGAGAGGCAGGCAGAGAGAGAAGAGGAAGCAGGCTCCTGGCCGAGCAGAGAGCCCGATGTGGGGCTCGATCCCAGGACCCTGAGATCATGACCTGAGCTGAAGGCAGAGGCTTTAACCCACTGAGCCACCCAGGCGCCCCATGTAGGACATTCTGTAAGACAACTTGCCTAGACTCTTAAAATGTCAATGTTGTCAGAGAAATAGAAAGAGAAACTATCATGGATTTTAAAAAGTCCAAGGAGATCCAACAGCCAAATAAAATAGATAGGATCTCTATTCACATAGACCAGCTATAAAAGAAAATGTGGACAGGGATGCCTGGGTGGCTCAGTTGGTTAAGCGGCTGCCTTCGGCTCAGGTCATGACCCCAGCGTCCTGGAATCGAGTCCCACATCGGGCTCGTGCTCAGCGGGGAGCCTGCTTCTCCCTCTGCCTCTGCCTGTGCTTGCTTGCTCTCTCTCCCTCTCTGTCAAATAAATAAATAAAATCTTTAAAAAAAATGTGGACACAATTGGGGAAATTGGGATCTGGACAAAATATTGAAGATATTATGGGGTTATTGTTAATTTTGTTAGGGGTGATAATAGTGGTGTGATTGTGTAGCAGAACATTTTTCATTTTAGGATCTGCAGGCTAAAATACTTAAAAATCAAGTGTGGGGGCACCTGGATGGCTCAGTTGGTTGAGGGTCCTGCTCTTGGTTTCAGCTCAGGTTGTGATCTTGAGGTGGTGGGATGGACCCCATGTTGGGCTCTGTGCTTAGCAGAGAGTGTGCTTGAGATTCTCTCCCTCTCCTTCTGCCCCTCTTTCCCCCCATTCCCCACTCATTCCCTCTCTGTGTCTCTCTCTCAAATAAATCTTTAAAAATTTTTAAAAAATAAAGTGTAATATGATCTTCAAATTCCTTTCAAATGGCTCTACCAAAATAGATAGTTCATAGATGGATATATAATAACAACCTTTGGGCTCCTGGGTGGCTCACTGGGTTAAGCCTCTGCCTTCGGCTCAGGTCACGATCTCAGGGTCCTGGTATCAAGCCCCGCATCGGGCTCTCTGCTTGGCAGGGAGCCTGCTTCCTCTTCTTTCTCTCTGCCTGCTGCTCTGCCTACTTGTGATTTCTCTCTGTCAAATAAATAAATAATATCTAAAAAATAATAATAATAACAACCTTTAATCTTGTCCTATGTTAGTACAATAACTACTAGTACCTGTGATTACTAAGCACTTGCCATCATCTATCTGAATTGTGATATGCTGTGATCATAAAGTACACACTGGATTTCAAAGACGTAGTACAAATAAAAGGAATGTGGGGCGCCTGGGTGGCTCAGTGGGTTAAAGCCTCTGCCTTCAGCTCAGGTCATGATCTCAGGGTCCTGGGATCGAGCCCCACATCGGGCTCTCTGCTCAGCGGGGAGCCTGCTTCCTCCTCTCTCTCTCTGCCTACTTGTGATCTCTCTCTGTCAAATAAAAATAAATAAAATGTATTTATTAAAAGGAATGTAAATTTACCTTGATTGTTTTAATAATTATTTATTAAAATATATTTTGAAATAAAATATTAATTTCACCTGTTCTTTTTACATTTTTAGTGTAGCTACTAGAAGTTTTTTTTTTTTTAAAGATTTTATCATTTGAGAGAGAGAGAGCATACGTGAGAGAGATCATGAGCAGGAGAGAGGGGTAGAGGGAGAAGTAGACTCCCCACTGATCAGGGAGCTTGATGCAGGACTCAATCCGAGGACCCTGGATTCATGACCTGAGCTGAAGGCAGACGCTTAACTGACTAAGCCACCCAGGCGCCCTCTACTAGAAGGTTTAAAGTTACCTATTTGGATCATATTATATTTCTATTAAACAGCACTAACCTAAATGTCAGGAAAAGAATGTTAACTCGGTTATTTTTTTTAAAACTTTTCAGCATATCTGTGATTATCTTAATAAGAAGTTATAAAAAGAAAACAAATAATAAAGTAGAGGGCTTTCTTTTTAATCACTAGGAGTATTGACAATAAAGTTTGGAAAATCCTCTTGAAAGTAGAATAAGGGGACACCTGGGTGGCTTAGTAGGTTAAGCATCTGCCTTTTGCTCAGGTCATGATCCCAGGGTCCTGGGATCAAGTCCCACACTGGGCTCCTTGCTCAGCTGGGAGCCTGCTTCTTCCACTGCCTGCCACTCCCCCTGCTTGTACTCTCTCTCTCTCTTTCTCTCTGACAAATAAATAAATAAATATGTTTAAAAAAAAAGAAAGTAGGATAAGAAGACAAAAAGTAAAGATTAGAAAATCAGAGAACCAACCCCAGAGTCCTAACTGAAAATATGTAGAACATAATAAGCACAGAAAGGAGCTGAACAGCATGAGCTTCTAGATTGAAGGGAAGCCTGAGGGCTAAGTGAACTCAAGAATATACAGACAAGTGCTCCAGTAGCTAAAGAGACCATAAAATATTTCCAGGGTGAAAAGACAACAACACAGGTCACATACAAAGGCCCAGGAATTAGAATTTCATGGAACTTTTCTGCAATCACAAAGGAAGCTAGAAAACAAAAAGGAAAAACTCTCGAAATTCTGAAGTTTCGAAACAATTTCCAACCTAGGGTTATGTACCCAGCCCAGCTATCAATCAAGCTAAAGGTAGAATAAAGATATTTTTAGATCTCAAACATTGTACTTCCCTCACACCATTTCTCAGAAAGCTGAAGGAAGTGCTCCATCAGACAAGGAAGTAAACAAAAAAGGATAGAAGACAGTCGATACAGAAAACAGGGGCTCCAGTGCAGGAAGGAGGCAAAGGGAATCCCCAGTGAGTAGTGAAAGGACAATCAAGGATGTTAGATCTGTAGCAGGCCTAGAGAGCACCCAGAGGCAGAAAGATGTTTGGTTCAGAAAGAAATTTACCAAGAAATAAACAAATGGGTCTGATGGATAATCCTGGGAGGAGTTTTACAATTGTACAGGGGGCTTGGAAATTAATCAGTGACAGAAACATACAAAATTAAGCAAACAAAACACATGGGAAACAAAATGAATGCAAGAAAGTGTAGCTAAGGACATAAGATAGAATTTACATAGTCATAATAACGTGAACATATAAATTGAAATCCAACTATAATAGAAGGGCTGGGGAAGAAGTTTGGGTGTTGGAAGCCATATGGAGCTAATCCCTGTCTTTTCTAATAGGGAGATGATCATTTCTAAAATAGGATAACAAAAATAATGATGGGGCACAAAAATAGCTACACATTATTTGGAGGAGTGGAAGGAAAATAAGAAATGTTTAAAAAAACCTAGAAGAAGTTACCTCTGGGGACTGGGGATGGGGAAGGGTGAGGCAGGCAATGGCTGTTTTTCCGTTACCGTCTGTGTAGTATTTTTTTTTAATTTTTGGAAGTATTTTTATATATATCACTTTGCTAAAAATAAAAATTGAATGAAAAGATAAAAAGAAAACTCAGGCCATCCAGGGCAGGGCAAGTGAATGCCCAGAATTGAAGGTCATTCCAGGTGTCACTGCCTGGCAGCTGCCTACGTCAGCAACTCCAGACATGGCCAGAGGAGCTCTTTTGGAGAAACATTACCCTGCCCACCCCCATGACTCATAGGCTCCCATTGTTTCCACCCCCCTGCCATTCTCCCACCATGGCGATGCGTGCACTGATGTGGGGAGCAGAGACAGAAGAAACTTTCTTGTGCTCTTTGTTTAACTGCGTGCCCCCACTCCCATCCCCAGGGGTACAGGCTTCCTTGCCAGGGACCAGGTGTTAAGCAGGGGTGTACTGGGTGCCAAGAAGGAGAAAAAACAATCTTAAAATACCCCTATGCCTTCCCATTGTGGAAACTCAGAATCATGTGTTTGAGCAGGACCTATGAGTTCAACTGCCAGCATCTCCAAGGAGTGGACACCGACCCTTCGCCTGGCTATGCTGAATGACAGGGACCTCAGTGTCTCAGAGGGACAATGTGGGGTTTGGGGGCAAAGGGAGGGGTACATAGGGGTCTTCAGTGCTTATAGGCTTTTGTAGGGGCTGTCCAAGTCCCATTATATTAATCAAGGCCCACTGGTTGTAAAAGGTGAGGTTCCACGGAAGGATTCAGCTCTCGGGGAAGCCCAGCCTGTCCAGTTCCTTGTCTCTGCCTGTCTTACTATGTGTCTGCTCTATCCTGCTTCTCTCTGTATACCTTCTTCCTCTGACTCACACATGACCGCAGAGGTCTGCCACCAGTCCCAAGCTTCCCTGACCTCACGGCTCTGCTCGCCACCGCTCACTGTCTCAGTCTCTCAACATCCTAGCTTCGAATGCCTAGCCAGGTCATCCCACTGGTGCATCTGGGTTCCAGTTTTCCTCTCCCCATCCAATCAGCATTGCTAAGGGGGAACACATGGTTCAGAGCTATAAGCAATGGTCTGAGAGGTCCCAGGGGAAGCAAGGGACTCTTCACGAGCTCTGATCTCCCTGAAGCCCAGACATGCTTGCTCCTTTCCAAGGTGGGCAAAACCTCACAGTTTCTCCCAGTCCCCTCCCCCCTAGCAGTTCACATGGCCAGTCCAGAAGGAGCTCAGTGCAAAGATGTGCTGGACACGAGGCACATCTGGCCATGTTGAACATCTGGCTCTCTGAGGAGGGGAGAGCCCTAATTTGTAGTGCCTGCCCATTTGCATGGTGTCACAGCTCCCGCTATGGCCAATTTTCAGCTACCAATGTGATGTCCCAAAACGTGAAGTTGGGGAGAGAGCAGCATGGTTCCCATTATATAACAGTCCTTCCATTACCTCCAGTAGATGCAAATATCCTCAGAAGCCTGGGTAATGGTGGCATGTGATGAGGAAATGAGGAGCTCTGCTTATTTATCACATCGGTTCTTACTATGGCTTTTGTGTTTGTATAATTTAACTTCTAATACAACCAGCTTGTGAGCTGTCTGAAACTGGAGTCATTGGGTCCCCGAGCCGGTTCGAACAAGGCTCCCGAGCCCTGAGTTGGAAACTTTCCCCTGGTGGGAATCTGAGCGGACAGAGAGAGAGAGGGGGCCCGACTGCCTGGTAGGTCATTATCTGTTCCTCATTTTCCTTCCTCCTTCGTCACCAACATCAGCTGTTCCAGGTAATCCGAGAGGGACAACAAATAGAGATGATTTGAATTGAATGGAGTGTGATGTCAACACCCCAAACAGAGCGGCTGAGCTGCAGGTGAAGGAATCAAAGAATGACAAGGAAGTTTCACATCACTGGAGGCAAACACGGATTTCAATGCAGAATGAAAACACGGGCAGGAATGGATTGCCAGGGGCTCCCAGACACACTAAGGGACCTGCCCTCTAACTTCTCCAGCCAGGTGTTCCCAGAACTGGGTATTTCCAAGGTTTTACCCTAGACCTCCTGATTCAGAATCTCCCAAGACGGAACCCAGGAATCCCCTGGTGATTTGGGGGGCAGTCGCCACAAGGGCTGGGATCTACCGATTGGGTGACTTCCCGGGTCTTGCGGAGGACTATTGGCTGGGAATTGCAGCTGGCACACCTTCCCTGGGAACCTCTCCCTTGAGCAGGGGAGCCTGCTCTGGCAGCCTGGTATGCTAGGTAGTAGCCCAGGTTTAGCTTTCTTCTTAGCTTAGCTTCTTAGCTTAGAACTGAGGCTAAGCTTCTAGCTGTGTGACTTTGAACAAGTTACATAACAGCTCTGAGCCTCAGCTTCCAAATGCTGGTAATGCTGGGATTAAAGGAGACCATGGACCTAAGTGTCCCCATCAGTGCCTGCGTGTGGTAAGGACCCCAAAATGGCAGATGTGGCTATGGGGGTCACACTGCTCAAATGGCAGCAGCCCCTAAGCCCCCCCAGAACTGTTTAAACCTAGCAGAGAGGGTATCAACATAGCTAGAGACCCCAAAATAGAAGGGGCTTTGATATCTTGAAAGTAAAAAGCTTTGGTCTTAGGTAAGGACTTAGGGAATGTGCGTGAGTTTGGTCTCAGCTGGGACGCTGCTTCCAAGAGTTTTGGATTCAGGGAAGCAGATGTTATTTGTGTCGGACATCCCAGTCCCTCCTCCCGCTCTGGGGGTCAGCCCCGCTGTAGTGGACAGCCCCACACACGCTGCCCTAGAGCTTCCCCAGTGTGCCTCGGTGCCGCTCTGCTTTTCCACCTCAGCTCTCTCTAAAGCAGGCAGAAAAGTCACTCAGCTCAGAGCAAGTCCGCCCTGTGTTCTCATTATCTCCTGCCATGTCTCAAACCACCCCAAATCGCAGAGGCTCGAAACAACGCCTATCATTTATCTGCTCGTGGTTGGCTGGGCTCTCTTCCGCATGGCCTGGGATGTCCAAGGATGTGCCTTGGCTGGGCAGATTCTCTGTCCCTGTGCCTTCCCCACGGGGCTAGTTTGGCTCTTCGCAGCACAGGGCTCAGGGTACTTGGGTTCCTTAAATTTC
Organism: Taxidea taxus jeffersonii; assembly: GCA_003697995.1. Classification (NCBI taxonomy): domain Eukaryota; kingdom Metazoa; phylum Chordata; class Mammalia; order Carnivora; family Mustelidae; genus Taxidea; species Taxidea taxus. The sequence continues at coordinate 27,484 of RCUC01117055.1, forward strand.
AGCTGGTTTCCCCAAGAGCTCAAAGGTGGGGGCCACCAGGCCCCTTAATAGGTAGGTTCAGAAAGCACAGAAGGTCATTTCTACAGTGTTCTATTGATCAAAACAGTCAGGCCACATGCCAAGGGAAGAGACTCCACGTCTTGCTGGGGGAGTGGCGAGGTCACTTTGCCAACAAGTATGTGGGAGGGGAGGCATTGTCCTGGCCATCTTCAGACAATGCCGTCTGCCACATCCAGCCTGCATGGGAGGAAGGTTGGGGACTAATGCCCCTGGGGGGCATCCTCAACCAATGAGGGTGGCATTTGGTGGGTAAATGCAGGGCTCTTGTCCTCCAGAGGGACAGTTCTGAGGTGCACTGGACAGGCTTTTCGGGAGATCCCAGCAGGACGGAGCCCCAGTTTCCCACAGTGGAACCAGTTCAGCCTCTCCACAATGTCCCCTTTATTTCCTTTTGCTCTTTCCCCATCTTTGTCCCCCCTCCCTTTCTGTACTTCCTCCAACCATCTCCCAGTTGTGCTCTTAGGCCTGGTTCTCCTGGAAAAACAAACCAAGACACTCAGTTTTCCTCACTTGAAAAAGCCCCTTAAATTGGGCTGTAACATTTTGCACCTGCCTCCCGAGGCTGTTGAATGATCCCGCAAGAATGGACGTAAACAAGCTTTGTAAACTGGGTGGCCAGCCACAGAGGTGAGGGGTCACTTCGAATGGCGGTATTACTCCCTAGGGAAGGCAGGGACTTGGGGGCTGCTGGTGTGGGAGGTCCAGTCCCCCAGGTCATCTGTGAATGGTGACTGGGGCTGCCGTGGGGGTGATGAGCGGTGAGGGCAGAGAGGTGAGGGGAGCTGTGAGGGAAGGGGTGTGGACAAACAAGGCGTGCTGTGTCCCCATCCTGGTTGCCAGATGGAGGTGACTTGGCACAGTTATGTGACTCACCGGGCCACCACCACCTGGGACAAGGTCCCTCAAGATCATGTACCCAGCTCTGCTGAGACTCGCCCTTGTGGGATAAGATCTGCCTCCTGATTTGGCTTCTGCCCCAGGAAGAGAGACAGAGTTACCACTGGGAGGGTCCAGGACTCTGGCTCATTCACCCTCCACTCAGGAAACCCTGAAACACTGAGCCCTTCTCTGTGCTGGGCCCTGCGGGAAGGATCCAAAAGTGAACAAGCCACTCTCTGCTCTCTCGGGGCTCCTGGGCAGGGACTAGGTGTGGGACACCAGGCGACAAGCACCTTGAACCGCACTGAAGCAGCTGCTTGCTGAACTCCTCCCACAGAAACTGGCGTCCACCATTAATCCCATGAGGCGTTAGGATGCCACAGGGAGAGAGGAAGGGCATAGCCTAGAAACAGCATGGGGCAAAGACGCGGGCGGCCTGGCTCACTGGAGAAATTTTTCTGTGGCTGGAGCCCAGAAGGAGGTGGGGGTGGGGGTGGGCATTAGAGGAGGCTGGAGAGAGGGGGTATCCAGAAGAGCAACGGGAGCCCGGAAGTTCAAAGCAGGACAAAAAGGAGGGTAGGTTTGAGTTCTGATTCTCCCTGCTGGGTGCAGTGATGGCCAGGTGGGAGAGGGTCTGTGTTACGGCCAGCTAAGGGTCCTCACTCATTCATTCAACGAACATCTCTAGAACCCCTTTCAGGTGCCAGGCCCTGATGCCGCTGGTGCGCAGCTCCACGTGAGGGGCCGCGGGGGCTTGGATGGAAAGAAGGGGCAGGTGAATTTAGGAGTTCTTGCTGTGTTACACAAACACATCCTGGAGTTTCTCATGCTGACTTCCTGAACCAGTTGTGTATGAATTTGGAAGTTGGGGACCTGTTACTTCAGGGGTGACGAGCTGTTATTTCGGGGCTGAGCTCAAACCTCAGGGGCGCCACAGAAGGGCAGCCATTCCTGAAGACCCCACCCAGCCTAGCCCAGCCTACCCCCCCTCCCTCCTTCCCCTACTCTGCCCCAGGCTCAAGAAAGCCTTATCATCAGGGGGGCTGGGAGAAGCTTGACCCGCCTTTGCAGTCAGGGGGCGAAACTACAGGACTCCTCCAGGATGACACCCGGGGTTGGAGGAAACCACCCTTAAAAGGATTTTACCCCTCCCTGGAAGGAGCCCTCCACCCTTTCCCACGTGATAGATGACCAAAACCTGATTGGGGGACAGGCACAGGGCAGGTTCATCAGAGAAAACAGCCCGCCCACAAGCCCATCAAAACCCCTAGACATAGAAACTCCATGATGGCCCCCTTGTGTCCCCTCCCTCCTCGGGAGATGTGCGATCACTTTGCTATCCCCCCATACACCTTGCTTCACTGCCTAGCCCTCCTTCTGGTCTACCTCTTCATTCTTCCCAAGCAGTGTGACCAAGGACTGCGGGCACTTAGAGGAGAGGAAATTCTGTAACAGGGTGTCACTGACGCGGGCTATGAATCCGGTGTCAACAAGGGGGTTCTGGTCGAGGTCCTCTCCCCAGACTTCCAACCACCTCGTCTACCTTCCATGCCTGGCAGCTCACGACTGACTGGGACCGTGACTTGAGGTCTCGCCACACCCCCACCCACCACGTGGCACAAACCCTCTGCTTCAATCCCTCAACAACTTGGGGCCTCCTGGGCCCCACCTTCTGCTCCAACTGCTATCCCACCTTCCTATTTCTAGACCTTTTACTAGGAAATCTCCTGACTCATCTTAGCCATGGTCGCCCCAGACCACACCTCCACCCCAATCTGGCATTTGTGCTTCTGTCTTTGGGACGCTGTGCCTGGTTAAGGCAGACTCTCTGAGCCTTCATCTCCTTAGCTGACAATGGGGCCCAGTGACCTGTGGCATGGGGACGCTCCAAGTCGTATTTGTGAAAGGCTTTGTGAAGCGGTCAAGCGCTAAGTAACAGTAGCACTTAGTTACCTTGAAGGTGCTAAAGCAAAACCAGAGAATCTTGGACCTGTTGGCGGGGAGGTTGCTGGGGTGAGGGGAAGGAAGGCGAGGGAGGGAGGTGGAGGGATGTTTTGGCAGAGGTAGGGATGATATCAAGTAGCTCTAGAATAGGTTGGTATGTTAAACACATAGGACCCTTTGTAAACACATCCATGCCTTCGTGAAAATTGTGACTCACTCCTGAAACCACAGAACTTTACATTTTTCCCCGAGAGACCCCAACTTTTAACTAATGTCCTGTCTGGTGCTGTTTAGGCGGCTCTAGCCTCAAACCCTTTAAATGGACACAGACATGCTCAGCCTGGTCGGTCCTCCTTTCACATTCTTTCTGGTCCCCAGGGCCCATCCCCCCAACTCAAGCCTGGTCCTGTTATTCTCTGGCCCAGCTTCCAAGGCAGGAGCCCTTCCAGGGGACATCAGTGGCCACAAACACAGGCTCGCTCCCTCCTCCCATGCTGGTAGCTGCCAGAGGCAGGAGCGTGGCTGTGTGGGTTTGAATTCAGGCTCACGGTCTACTGAGATTTTGCCCCAGTCACCTCTCCACGCCTTTTCCCCTGGCCTTTAAAATGGGCATGTACACCTACTGCATGGTAGGATCTTTTGCAAGATCAAAGTTCATTTGTGGAGCACGAGCATGAAGCAAATTGCGGACAGTTTACACGATCCCCATCACTGCCCCAGAGCTCTCCCCTGGCTCCCAACTCCTTCCCAGTTCTAGGATCCTTTCCGCAAGGCTCTTCCCCATCCATCTTCAGACCGGTTAACTGCCACTTCCTCCAAAAAGCCCTCCCTGACCACCTCATCTTAACTAGCTGGCCCCTTCCTGCACCTCCTTACCTTTTTTTTTCCCCTTTCCCTTCTGGACCACCCCAATCCTCACCATGACCCGCACACCATCATCCGTTCTTCCCACCCCCAATCCTCCCAGACTGCCCCCACACAGCACACACATCCAGGCTGCCCTGTCCATCTTCAAGGCTTTATTGTAAAAATGTTAAAATAAATTACACTTAACATCATTGCCAGTATGTACATACAGTGTGTGAGCCCAGGACGGCCAGAGACACGCCAGCAAGGTTGGGCAAGGAAACTAGGATGAACTCATTAGAACATTCACAGAGAAACAGAAGGCCGCTCCTTCTCACCTAGCTGCCTGGCCAGCACAGCCCTAGGTCACAGGATGAATGCAGGTGGGGTCACACACGCCCATCACCGTCTTCACCTGTGGGTGGCGGGGGAAGGGGGTCTGGCCCCACGGTATGGGGGAGGGGGCTGAGAGGTGGAGAGTTTGGGTCAAGGGTGATCCCTCACCTCCTGTCACCCACGAGGGATGCCTCCCCCTCCACCACTCTGCGTGGGGGTTCTCGACAGCATGATGCTGGCTGAGCCCACCAAGAAAGGCCCAGCTGAGCTGCAGATAGGAGGGCAAACAGGTGGCAGCACAATCCTTAGGAGCCTGCTCTTCCCCCTGCCCCTCCACCCCCGGGCTCTGAAGCCAAGAGTGGAAGATAAAAACAGCAGTTTATTAAAAACAAAACAAAACCATACGGGGCAGAGGGCTGGCCCCGGCTGTGCCTGGCAGAGAACCTCTGCTGCCCCATACCAGAGGCAGTCTGTGCGCGGCTTCACATTATCTCTTGCCCCCCACCGTGTCCCCAGTCTTTTCTTAAACACACAAAGGTATGTGCGCATACAAATGAGGAACCGTGGCTGCAGGTGGGGAGCTGATTCACATCTTTGGTCCCACCCATGTGTAAGCCAAGAGTGACTCGGTCTCCCCACCATGGGGGCCAGGAGGGCCAGGGAGCCATGAGGTCCTTGTTCTGGGCACAGGGGAGCCTGGGAATAGAAGGAGCCAGAACCAAACCCAGTCCTGCAGCCCCCCAGCCACCGCTACCCTCTCTTCCCACAGGGTTCCCAGGGAGAGGGAAGGCCTGCATCTGCCACCTCTTGGCCAAAGAGTGAGTCAGGGAACTGGGCTCCGGGTGGCTTGGTCTGGGCAAAACCAGGACTCGGACCCTGGGCCAACTCAGAGCTTGCTGGGGGTCCTGTATATTCAGAGTGTTTCAGCGTCTGCCTGGGGTCTTCCCTTCCCTTCCCCTGGGCGCCTCTTCCCTACTGAGCTTGCAGTAGGGCCTGGTGGGCACACAGGGTGGGGCTGGGGGATGCTTATCTGGGCATCCCACGCAGCACCCTGCTATTTGCTGAGGAGCTAGAGCTCTCCCCACACCACTGCTGTTTCCTCCAGCAAAGGCAGGACCCAGGGCTCCTAGTGACCCCCCCTTCTGAAATACTAGCTACTTGCTGGGCACACAGGAGCTCATTAACACTGGTGAACTCAAACGGCTGGGGATCCAAGCCTAAGAGAACCGTGTGACATGCTCAACCAAAAGTCTGAGGACCCATGCAGGTGCAGGCCTCCTGAAGGGTCACCTGCCAGCCCACAGACGTCTCTGAACCACCAAATACACCAGCCTCCCACTGCCAGTGTGCCCATTCAGCCAGAGAGCAGGGGCCCTGCCCTGGGCACACGCCGAGTCTGACCCGCAGCATCTCGCCGGAGGGGATGGAAGGTGAGGAAGGGCCCTGGCTTCCCACTCCCAGTTCCAGGGCTGCTCCCCACCAGGGGCCAGAGGTCCCAGCCGTAGTAGGACGCCCCAGGAGGAGGGGAACAGAAGCCATCGGAGGTGGGGTGGGGAGCCGGGCCTGCCTCACGTGCCCCTGGGGCAGTCTGACTGACTGTACTCATTCATAAGCTGTTCGTAAGGCACAGAGAGCTCTGACTCGGTGCTGGTGAAGGTGGACTCATCCGACGACGGGAACTCGCCCAGGTTCAGGGGCACCTCGGCTTCGGTCCCTTCCTGGGGCCTCTCCTCCCCAGCCAGGTTGTCCTCTATGGAGGATTTGGATGTCTCCTCGTCCGAGAGGCCAGCCTCCTCGTTTGCAAAGGTGACGCTGACGTTCTGGAAGATGAGCGGGTGGTAGTCCTGGGCGTCCCATGGCTCACCCTCCTCGCTGATTCGGTCCAGCTGGTTAATGAAGACCTCGGAGGTCGGGGAGCCCTCCTTGGGGGGCCCTTGGGGGGCCTCCTCACTGGGGGGCCGCGACACATGGCCTTTACTCCTTAGCGTCTGAGACACTTCTTCCAAGCTGGGCACCCGGTTCTTGGAGTAAACCACCAGGGGGGACAGGGAAGTGGGGAGGGCTGGAAGCCCACCCCCCTGGGGCCCCAGCCCCGGTGCTGGGACCCTCTCCCCAGCCCCGCTCGTCTTCATTGCCTTCTTTCCGATCTGCTTGATGAGGTCATTGTAGGTCTCCTCCTTCTTGGACAGAAAACTGAAGATGTTGACGTCCTTGGACCCAGTACTCCCAGTCACCTGCAGAGCCTTTCTGGAGTGTGGGGAGCACTCAAAAGACTCCTTCCGCCGCCGCCGCCGCTTCTTGATGGCCTTGTGGACCTCTACGAACATGCTCACCTTCCAGTTGACAAAAAGGGACAGCCAGGCCAGCCCCAGGTAGATCCAGAGCTCCACAAAGTAGCGGTACAGGGCGTGGTAGTTGGCGCTGGGGTTCACACCTGCAGACGGGACAGGAAGCGCTGAGGGTCAGAAGTGGGTCAGCAGGGACCTGAACACACGTCAAGGCCACAGCTGTGTTCTCTGAGAGCAGGCACAGTGTCAGAACACAGTGTCAGAAACCAGACTGTTCTACCATCCTGATGATTCGTGTCCCTATCTTAGTCCCCAACCTGCCTGAGCCTCCGTGTCCTCAACTGTCAGAAGTCAAAAGAGAGTGGTTCTCTAGGATAAGGTAGGCTCCAGGTCCCAGGCAATGGGGAACCAGTTAATGTAGCCACCATACGTGTCAGGAAATAGTTCATGAATGTTTGCCTTTCGATTATCCACTGTACCACATCTAGGTGTTTTGTGTACTTTTGGGGGTGTATGTTATAGTTCAGTTAAAACCAGGATGGAAACTGAGTGAGCGCGTGGCCGGCATATTCACAGCCGGGGGTTGGACTCACTGGTTTAACATGAATGGGGCTGCTGTGGGCCAAGAGGGCTGTGCACACCGGTCTCAGCACAAACTGTTCTGGAAAGCCGTGATTCTCCTTCAGTGGGGTCTGGCTGCTCCCTGACTTCCTGTTTCTGCCTTCTTCAGACTGGCCCTTCCCACGGTCTAGAGGGCTCTGCCACCCCACATCCTCCTCCTCTGAGACCAGGCTCCTGATACCTGCTCCAGGGAGTCCTCCGGGGTCAGCCTGTGCAGCTCTGACTGATCTCCTACAGTCCAGCATTTTGAGGTTTCCAGCTTAACTTCACGTTTCTAGACCCACTGACCTGCATTAGTATATATTCTGCCCCCTCCACCTTCCAACTGGGAGCAGTCTGGAAAAGGGAAGAGGGTAAGGGGGCTTCCTGAAGAGTGGAACTCCCACAGGGCAGGGACTATACAACCCTTATCAAATTAGAGGTCACTGAAGACAGGGGCTAAGTTTGCCCCTGGAGACAAGTGGTGTCTCTAAGGGACGCTCAGGGCTCTTGGTCAAAAGTAGGGTGAGATGACAAGGAGGGTGCTCCCTAACACAGCTGGGTCTTATCCTCAGCACTCATTTGATCTTTGACCACCCTTTTAGGTTGGTGCTGTTCTTTTTAAACCAATCTTAAAGATGAGGAAACTGAGGAAGGGGCCTAAAGTTTTGTTGGAGCTGAGAAAGTATGGGTAAATACATCCCACTTCCCCAGTACAAAGGCTTTTCCTTGCCCACTTGGGGTCCCTTAGACAATGGCGGGGCTGTGCTTCCGTCTAAATTTATCTCCCAAGACAGCAGACCCTGAGCTGCCGAGGTCAGGAGAGTGTTTGGGCCTCTTTCCTGCAAGCCCCTCACCACCACCACCCAACCATCTCTCCTAGCATTTGGAGTCTCCCATTACGATGAGGCAGAAGGGTAGTGACCTGCTCCTGCCCTTTAGGAAGGGGGAAGGTGGAGACCAGAGGCCCCTGGAGCAAAGGCTGGGGTCAGCTGAGCAGGGCAGCAGGCACTGAGGGAACAAGCACAGGGTCAATGCAGCCAAACAGAGGTCAAGAAGATGAAGGGCCAAGATGCAGTGCAGGCCAGAGGCACAAGTCTTAGAGGCTGGAGCCAAAAAATTTTATCACCTGCCTGGATTAAGTAGGGGAGGAGTGGGAGGGACTGTCCCAGCCCCAGAGGGTGGGGCAGCTTAGGAGAAGGCCTCTCTTGTTTCTAAACTGCCTGTGGCAAGAGCAAAGTTTCGGGCCTGTCAGCCAAGCCTCTGGACCAGCTCCCTCCGCTCCTGTGATGGGAGACAAGGCAGACAGCTCTGGGACAGGAAGGGGAACCCCTGGCTTGGCTCTGGGGCTTTCTGGGTAACAGGCTCCAACTCTGCAGAGGGGGAAGAACCTATACCCTGCCCCAAGTGAACCTAGGCCTAAGAGCAGGGGAGAACAGAGGGAGAGGAAGCAGGAAAAGCTATGGCCCAAGAAAGAAAGGGAAACAGAAGAGGACCCCTTTTGGGGGAGGGGTTGCTGCCCAGGACACTGAGCACCTGCTGGGGCCCCAGGAAAGGTCCCCTGAATTGCAGGTGGAGAAGCAGAGGTCTGGGGGGAAGGGCAGGACTCACCAGCCACAAAGTCACCGAAGCCGATGGTGGAGATGGTGATGAAGGAGTAGTAGAGGCCCTCGATGTAGTCCCACTCCTCCGTAACCATGAACACGAAGGGCGGGATCACCAGGTGGACCAGAACGCCCCATACAATGAAAATGGCTGTGCACGTGATCTGCGCCTGTCGCTGATGGGGTGGGGGTGGGGGGCAGGGAGACCGAGTCAGACCCATGGCAGACTGGGGAAAATCAGCAAGGGCACTCAGAAAAGGTGAGGAGCACTGTTCCCAGCCTCAACCAGGGGCCGGGGGTCCCCGAAACTGCCCTCTTGTCTCCTGCTCTAGCACCTCTGTCCATTCTTGGATCATTCCCCTTCTCCTATCCCCTGCCAGGGTCCTCCCAGTGCTGCCCAGCATCCAAGATTTGGGGACATACCAGGCTCACGCCTCTCTTGGTGAGGAACTGGCCCAGCCTCTTGGCACGTCCCCCGAAGAACTTTCCCAGGGCACTGATCCATGTCAGGCAGAGGGGCACTCCAAAGAGACCATAGAAGACGCAGAAGAGGCGCCCGGCAGGGGTCTTGGGGGCCACATTGCCATAGCCTGAGGAAGAAAAAGAGAATGAGGCATGGAGAGCTGCAGTGGGGATGATAGACCCAAACTCAGCATGGCCCCAGGCTCCACTACATGGCCACACCTACACCCACATCCACACAGCCCCGTCCTCTAAGATCACTTGATACTTATCGGTCCTTCAGAAATGAAATTTTAGGGACGCCTGAGTGGCTCAGTTGGTTAAGCGGCTGCCTTCAGCTTGGGTCATGATCCCAGGGTCCTGGGATCGAGTCCCACATCGGGCTCCTTGCTCGACAGGGAGCCTGCTTCTCCCTCTGCCTCTCTCTCTGCCTACTTGTGCTCTCTGTCTGTCAAATAAATAAATAAAATCTTTAAAAAAAAAGAAATGAAATTTTACTTTATTATACAATGTCGTGATTTTTTACAAGGCAAGTAGGGTGGCATGGGCCATGTCTCCTCCATCAGACTGGGAGCTCTCTGCTGGACAAAGCCTTCATCATCAGCAAGCCTTCCACTAGTCCATACAGCACCACAGTGCAAATTATAAACAGCCTTCTCTAGGGAGACAGCCCACAGGCACCACGGGAGGTGGTCTCTAAAGACGGCCATTCTTAATCCCTTCCCCTCCTGTGCAAGCATGCTGCTGCTCACATCAGGCTGGTGTCTAATCCCCAACCTTGGAAGCTGGGCTTCAGGGGCCAGCTTGGCCAGCGGATGCAGCACAAGTAGCACCAGATAGGCTAAGGCTGAGAAGCCCTGTTACTTCTCCCTGGGCTGGCTGGAAGGGCTACCTTCGGGGATTCTCCCCCTTGGAACCCAGTTGCCGTGCTGCGAGCTACCCGAGTCACGGCATTTTCACCCCTAGCCATGCTCTCAGCTGACAGCCACGGTCCACTATCAAACGTGTGATGGCAGAAGGGGCCCTAGATGTGCAGCCAGTAGTGCTTTTGGCTGACTCCAGCCTCAGACACAGGACTGCCACCGCCATCACTGACCTCCAGCAAGAACCACCGGCCGAACCCAGTCAACCCTCAGAATAGCAAAAGATAATAGTAAGTTGTTTTAAGCCACTGAGTTCTGGGGTGGTTGGTCATGCAGCCATAGATAACCAGAAGAGACACCCAGCCTGGTGAGCAAGCATGGGCTAGGTTGGTGCAGTGCACAAGCTGTTCAACCTCCTGCATGGCTCGGGCTATCGGGCTTTGTCGTTTCTGTTCCAAGAGCCCAGGTGAGGACTCCTAGAGAAGTCTCCCAAGCATGGCCAGTCACCAAGGACTTACTAAATCCCCAGGAAAATGCTCAAAGAACGCAATGCAACTGAAGGGTATGGGACCAGAGCTGGACTCTTATAAAGTTCCGTGGATGGGGGGCATGGACGTGGGTATCCTGAAGGTCCCAAAAGATTTACCAATGGTAGTGATGACCGTGGCTGCAAAAATCATCGCATTGGGCCAGTTCCAGTTGTTGAAGGTCTGATTCCCCGTAATGGCCACACCCTGTCCTGCAGCATCAGATACTACCTAGAATGAGAGACACAAAGTGATGAAGATGATTTCGAAGTGACAGCAGCGGGTGCAACTCCATATGAACATCCTTATTGAATCATCACAATAACAAGGTGGCAGTTACTGTCTCCAATTTATAGATGATGAAACATTTTATAGAGGATCAGAGAGGTTGAGCGATTTGCCCAGGGCCACACAGCTTGTAAGAATGCAAACTCAGGCGCTCTGTCTCTATTCTCTCACTGACCCAGTACTTCTGGAACTTACTAGCATGTACCAGCATCACCTGGTGAGCTTGTTAAATAGAGACTTCGCGGCCCCACCTCCAGAGTTTGATTCAGCAGGTCTGGGAAGGGATCAGAGAATCTGCATGTCTAAGAAGCTTCCAGGTGATGCTGCTGCTACTGGGCCAGAGCCCACACTGTATTAGACTATTCTGCCTCAAGGAAGGCATATGTGATTCAGAAACACAGGACGCCTATGCCCTACCCAGTCCTCCACAGAGGAGTCTCCTACTGCGGGACAGACCTAGGAGGGACCCCCATTCACTCCTCGTCCCAGCTCAGCGCCTCCTGGATCTGTTGTCTGAAGGGGTACACATTGCATCTGCTGGCTTCCTTCTCCCCATGCTTGGGACTCTATCCTCCTCCCCTAAAAGCTCCCCCTTCCCTCTCTTCTCTGGGTCCATCTCTCTGCCCTGGCCGGGCAATTTCAAGGTCTAGGCCAGGACAGATCACCAGAGATGATGTGTACATTTCAGGGTGACTCAAAATCAAGTGATCGGTCTCCATGGGGCTCCCAGCAACTGTGGGCAGCAGGTGACACAGGCCACCTGGGGAGTACACTGGTAACCCTAGAAGAAGACTTATCTATTCCAGGAACTTTAATAGCTGCCAAACCTGCTTCAACCTGCTGAGAACTGGCTCTACCCTCCCCATCCTTCACTCCTGCCACCGTTCACCCCAACCTGCAGATGGCGGGGCATGGACCCCAGCAGAAGGCTCACAAGCAGGGCCCAGGGTTTAAGCCAGGAGTTCCAGGGCGGCCCTGAGGAGGAGGACCCCAATCCAGAGACCAGGAAACTCAGCCAAATTCTCTGTACAACTCAAGCCTGGGTCTGAGGGAAGACATAAGGGCAAGGGATGGAAGCCTTTGGGAGACGGAGAGCCCACAGTTCTAACCCTCCGTGGCCTGACTGAAGTCTGGTGGGAAACAAGGGAGGGGCTAGGCTGGTTCTGAAGGAACCAGCGGTTTGCAGCCCCGGCAGCAGGCCCCGTGTTAACGGCTCTGCAGATTCCATAATTAATTTTCCATGATGACATGCTCATCTCATAGGCCATCAAACCACACCACCCGCTGCTCTGCCTCCTCACCGCCTTTCCAGAACATCTCTCTGCAGGTTGGGAGGGTCGGAGGGCTGCCCTCCCTGCAGAGAGCTGGCCGTCTACCTGACCAGGCCACTTCCATGAGAGAGCACCAGCACGTCTAGATCCCAAGGGGCCTCCTGGTCTATTGGAAAAGTTTTCTAAAAGGTTAAACCCATATCCAAAGCAGGAGAACGAGAAGGAGTGGGGTGCTGTGTCTTAGTGTTAAACAGGCGGCGGCTCCCTGTGGCCCTTTGTCCTCTCCACCACCTGTTGTGGAGAGAGGGTAGAAGGCAAAGTGCCGGGAAGCTCAGCCCAACAGACGAAGGGACATTGAAGGGGAAGCCGCCCCACTGAGCAGAGGGCAATGCATTTGGGGCACCAAGGCTGGTCATCCCCATGGAGTCTCGGGAACACGAGCGCTGTCCCTCTTCTCACACAGCTGAGAGGGGTGGATTCCAGGAACTCAAACCAGAGTCCTCACCGATGTCTAAATGGGGACATGAGAATGTCTGGCGCATTCGGAGGAGGAACTGGCGGGCACTAGGAGCAAGCACAGGTCTGTCAGGAACCAAGTCATGCTCAGCTAAGTGCATCCCCCGCTCCACAGGGGCTGGGAGCCCTTGAAGTTGGGTGGAATGCGGTAAATCTCGATTTCAACAACAGATGGGCTGGCGGAGATTTCATGTGGACAAGGCGGAGATTTCATGTGGACAAGACAGAGAAATGCA
>RCUC01117056.1:0-32120 GCA_003697995.1 Taxidea taxus jeffersonii
GTGTTCGTGGTCACTGCAGGGAGCACAGAGGGCTGCGGTGTTTGTGGTCACTAAGGGGAGCATGGAGAAGGGGGTCCGGAGAGCTGTGGTGTTTGTGGGCATTGGAGGGAGAAGGGGGTGATGGAGAGTCAGGGCGGCACCAACATGGGAGGCAGCATGGGATAAGAGGGTCCGAATGAAGGGGGAGTATGGAGTGGGGGCACAGACCCCAAGGGAGCATTAACAGTCAGGGGGTACATGAGAATGAGGGGGGCAGAGGCATGTGGAGAATGAAGGACAGGAAGAAACTCAGACGCTGTGAATGGGGGAGCAAGTTGCTCACTGTGGGGGCTGTCCAGGGGCTGGGGAGGTTTGGTGCCCAGGTCCAGGGGGGTCCAGGAGAACAAATTAGAAAGATGATCAGGAGATAAATTCCTGATTCAGAACAAGGTGGAGGCAAAAGATGGGGAGGGCTGTGAGGGCTGTGGGGTACATTTAGCCAAGAGAGAGGAGCAGATTCAGGGGGACATACCCAAGAATGGTATGTAATCAGTTAAAGATCTTTCTGGCCATTATGTTGATAGCTGTAAATATTCCAGAGGTGGGATGGACCAGGGGTGAGAGGACGAAGGCAATTTCAAGGAGGCTCCGTCTCAGAAAGCTCTAAGTTCTCAAACTGGGCTACCTTATGAGATACTGACCTCCCCATGAGGTGAGGCATCAAAGTAGACAACTACCCATGGGAGGCTGTAAAGGTACTCAGGGAGACCTGCATATGGAGGTCTGACTCGACTATCCAGAAGACTCACATGTGATTCTAAGAGGAGTCTTAGATAAGTCTGATAGATCGATCCCTGTTCTTTATAGTAATATTCTGATTTTCTACCATCTGTAAAACAGGATAACATATATCTTGGGCTGGTATAAGAACTGGTATCACTAATAATAGCAGTGACTACTTTGTTAGGCACTGTGTTATGTGTTGGGCATGTATTATCTCATTTAATCCTCATAACTCTGAGGAGGTGGTGTTACTGCCCATTTAATGGCTGAAGATATTGAGGCATGGAATGGAGAAGGCCATAGCCTGTGGGAGTTGGGACCCAGATTCAGTTTAGCTGGACTCCAAACCCCATGCTTCCGATCCCTGCTTGGGAATGACTGTAGTGGGAGTTTTGTGGATGCAGCTGAAATGTCTGAAAGAGTGGAAGGAGGTAGGTGGTCAGGGGACTGGGAGGCCAGGAGGAGCCAAGCACCCAGGTCTTCAGCAGAACCTGTCTCCCCCTGCCTTACACAGTGTGTTTTCTGGGAACTCCATTCCTGGGTTGAGTGCTAACATTCTCTCTGCTATAAATCATTGATGTGGCTGAGCAAATGAAAATTACAATTTAATGTCAGGCTTAAATAAGAAATAAGAGTTTGACTCTTACTTTTGTTGGCTATTGTTGATCTGGGCTCTCTCGGCTCCTACCCACATGAGGCAGAAGCCTGAAACCCTCTCTGGCCTTCTGAGATCCTGGGGGCATTCCCTGGAGGATCATGGGGGTCCCAGAAAGACCTCATTCTAGGGGCTCAGAAGTCAGCACCAGACACTTCCATATCCCAACAGGATGGAGCAGAATTAATGCATCTGGCCGCCTGTCACTATTTTGAATCTTCAGGTGTAAATTGCTAATTCAAATTCCGTGCTTGAGCTCTGAGACGCCCCCTCTTCTAGGGCTGCAGGTCCAGCTTCTAGATTTTCCCCTCAATGCCTCAACGTGCAACAGTGATGGACATGGGCAGGAACTCAGTAACTACAACAATAACAGGTGGTGTTTACTGAGCACCTACTATGTGTGTGTCTGAGGGGAATCATCCCACCCCCTCCCCAAGTCCCTCAAACACTTACTCAGCGCTGTACATGCATTAACTCACTTGATCCTTGCAAAACTTCCATGAGGTGGTGGTGTTCCAAAATGAACTGTGTTCCCCTGAATCCGTATGCTGAAGACCAACTTCCAGTGTGACTATATTTAGTGATAGGGCCTTTAAAGAGGTATTTAAAATTAAATGATGTCGGGGCACCTGGGTGGCTCAGTGGGTTAAGCCTCTGCTTTCGGCTCAGGTCATGATCTCAGGGTCCTGGGATCGAGTCCCGCATCGGGCTCTCTGCTTGGCAGGGAGCCTGCTTCCTCCTCTCTCTCTCTCTGCCTGCCTCTCTGCCTACTTGTGATCTCTCTCTGTCAAATAAAGAAAAAAAAATTAAAATTAAATGATGTCAAAATAGCAGGTCCCTAATCCTATAGGACTAATGTTCTTTTTTTAAAAGATTTTATGTATTTATAAAGATTTTATTTATTTATTTGACAGAGAGAGACAGTGAGAGAGGGAATGCAAGCAGGGGGAATGGGGGGGGTGAGAAGCAGGCTTCCTGCTGAGCAGGGAGCCCAATGTGGGGCTCAATTCCAGGACCCTGGGATCATGACCTGAGCCAAAGGAAGACACTTAACTGATTAAGCCACCCAGGTACCCCAAAGATCTTACCTTTTTTAATGTAACCTCTAGTCCCAATGTGGGGCTCTAACTCATGACCTGGGGATCAATAGTCACATGCTATATCAACTGAGCTAGCCAGGAGCCTTAACACTAATGACCTTATAAAAAGAGGAAGAGACCCCAGGGATGTAGGAGCAAAGAGGAACATAGGGAGAAGGCAGCTGTCTATAAGCCAAGGAGAGAGCTCTCACCAGAAACCAACTGTGCCAGCACCATGATCTTGGACTTTCTGCCTCCAGAACTGTGAGGAAATAAAATCCTATTGTTTCAGACACCCAGTCTGTGGTTTTCTGTTAGCCCGATCTAAGACAGGTGAGCTCTATGGTTATTTCCATTTTAAAGATGAGAAAACTGAGGTACAAAGAGTTTAAAGAACGACCAAGGATGTAGCAGCTCTTCAGGGAGGCATAGGGTTTGGGCAACCTGCCTTCTTGGGGACTAAAATATTACTTTGAGGGTGCCTGGGTGGCTCAGTGGGTTAAGCCTCTGCCTTCAGCTCAGGTCATGATCTCAGGGTTCTGGGATTGAGTCCCGCATCGGGCTCTCTGCTTGGCAGGGGGCCTGCTTCCTCCTCTCTCTCTGCCTGCCTCTCTGCCTACTTGTGATCTCTGTCAAATAAATAAATAATCTTTTAAAAAAATATTACTTTGATAGGAGACAGAAAGAAGCCAGAAGGCTGGGGCCCTTTTACCGAGAGGATGGACACATGGTTGTTAATGGGGACCATATGACACATGCCAAAAAGGAAAACAGCTGTTTGGTAGCAGAGGTTTGAGATTTTAGAAACCAGGCCTCTTGCAGCAGGTTATACTTTTAGCCCTAGATGGTTTCCACTGAATACACTGGTGGGGTGAGTCATGCAGGCACCCCTTCCCTGAGGAGTCATTCCCAGACTCGCCCAGCTCCAGAAGCATCTTCTCAAGCCGGGATTTGTCAACTCTCAGGTCTGAGCTCCCCCATGGGAAAGTGGGTCTGTCCGTTCATTGCTGTGCTCCCCTTCAGGCAACTCTGCGCACAGCAGGTACTCAATAAACGACGGCTGAATAACGAGCCTCAGTGTTTCTATGTCATCCTTGGGGGTGATTCTAAGGCTGGAGAGAAACTGGCAGAAATGGGGGTCCCTCCTTATTGAGCACCTCTTAAAGATGGAGGCTGTTCTAGGCATTGGGCTTTCAGTACCAACCAGGACTGAATGAAATCTGTACCCTTGTGGACCTGACACTAAAGGCAGAGGTGGGCAATAAAATAAATCATATTATAGAATGTGTGAATATGACCAAGTGCAGGAGAGGAAAATAAAGCAGGGAGAGGGAAACAGGTTTGGGGCAGGGTGTGCTCTGCCTAGCAGGGCCAGGGAAGGCCCTGAGACTAAGTTGTGCAGTGATCTGGGGGAAGAGTATTCCAGGCAGTGAGAACCGTAGGTGCAAAGGCCCTGGTGCAGAATTGAGTTTGGTTTGAGTAACAGCAAAGAGGCCATTGTAGTGGTAGAAGGTAATTGGAGGGGGTGAGAAGGAGAAGGGCGGGGTGTAACCTTGCAGGCTACTGTGAAGACTTGGGACTTTTTCCTCTAAGGAGGATGAGAAGTCATGCCAGGGTTTGAGTCCAGAAAGAGACATGATCTGACATTCGTTTTAACAGGATGCCTTTAGCTGTTGCGTGGAAAATGGACCGAGTCTGGCTCTGGTAGAAGCAGGGAGACCGGGGAGGTGGCTACTGTGACAGTCCGGGTAAGCAAGGATGGCAGCTCAGAGCAGGGTGTTGGCAGCTGCAGTAGGAGAAATGCTCGGGTCTGGGTGGATGTGAATTCAATCCACAGGCCTTGTTCCTCAGAAACACAGAGGCAATGGGGGGGGGGCGAGAAGTAGAGGGGAATCAGAGGGACTCCGCAGCTGGGGGCACGAACAACTGGATGATCTTAAATGGCCACTGCTATGATTTCTCTACCCCCTTCGCAGCCCAGGATGGGGCAGGTCAGGAGTGGCCACTAACCCAACACTGACTGAATGAACAAACGAATGAATGAGATAAGGAGGGAATTTAAAAGGTTCTCTGAGCTAATCTCACAAACTACAAACTTAAATAAAACCCCTCAGTAGGAAGGATGATGGAGAATCATGCCCCTAGAGCAGACCAAACCAGGCTGTGGTCTCGGAGGCTCTGTAGGAGGTCTCTTGTGGGCTCTGACGGAGTAACAGAGTGATGGAGGAGCCCAAGGTGGGAGGGGTCAGAGGCCCAGGATGGGCCCCAGAGGACCCCGGCACTTGTCTTATATTATACTCTTGAAAACAGGAGAAGCTAGATCTAGGAGTGAGTATATGTGGGTTCTGGTTTTGGCTGGGTCCTCGCGACCTTGCTCATCTTTGAGAAAGGCACACCCCCTTTCCAAGCCTCAGTTTCCCCATCTGTAAAGTGAAGGTGCTAGCCTTAAGTTCCCTTCCAACTTTGTTGTGTGATGGTTCTAACTCACTTAGGCAGACAGAAGGACACTCTCCTCCCCACAAAAAGATCCCCAACCCACCGGTATTTTAATCAAAGGCAGTGTAAGGTTTAGGAGCCCACCCAGGTTCTGACTGAGGGGTGGGTCTGGTGGGAGAGGATGAGGCAGGGGAGAAAAACACTGTGCAATTTTATTCTAATATTTGTAATTATTCCCAGGCTAAAAATAAGGCACAGAGAAAAGTGTTTTCAAATGTCGGCATTAATGAACACTTTTTATCCAACATAATACAGGCCCCCAAATGCATTTGATGTCAGGCTCCCTGAGATCTCGTGAGCAGCGCCCCACGCCAGGCTGGCTTTCATGGCTTGGAAGCGGTGCAAAAATGAAATGTCCCACAAGTGCAGGCTGGCAGGCTTGCTATTAGCAAGAGTATAATCATCAATTACGTCCAATCACAAACTACTGATTTTATAATTATCAAATGAAGTTCTAACTTCTCACCTCTGCTCAGTGGCAACTAATATAATCTCTCAGTTCAAAAAGGAAGCTTTTTTCTTTTTCCTTTTCCTCTCGTGCTCTTTCTTCTGGGAAAAAGAATTTCCAGGCCTCCACGTAAGACTGCATTTAAATTGCTTGTCACTCAAAACAAAGGCGAACCACTCATTTGTAATTCACCAGCCACCTGAACAGACTGCCTGTTTTCCTTTAAGCATCCATGCACTGAAGCACAAAGATCATTTTTCTATTGTTAAAATTGTATAAGCCAGGGCTTTTTTTAGCAGCGAATACACAATTTCACTTCTCTTCCGAGGGCTCCTGGCATAAAAGGGACAGGAGGCTTTCTTTAGTGCCTTACAAATAAATTTCGCTTTGGGGTATTAAAAAAATAAACTATATGCTCATATAATAAGCCACAAAGTGTGCTCTCTCTCTCTCTGTATATATATATATGTATATATATATATATATATATTCAGGACAGGAGTTGTGTTTCTTGTCCTGCCCGCCGGGGTGTGGCCAGTGGATGAAGCTGGATGATTGAGATTCATTCTCATGGGTGCTGGAAGCATCTGTGTCCAATTTCCTCTTTTTGGGAGCTGCCGATACCGCAAACGTGGCTCCGTGCTGATTGGCATTTGGCCGGCAAGCTATGAAAGCAGAAACAACCCAGGGGTGGGTGCCCCCAGCTCAGCCTTGCTGTTCTAGCCAAAGGCAGGCTCCAGCTGTGTGTCTGACTTCCTGGCTACCTCACCCCAGAGGGACGAGCTATGGATGGCTGTCACGCAGCCCCTGCATGCAACTGACTTCTTGTGGCTCAGCTATTGAGGGCCAGACTTGCTTCGCTAACAGCTCAGTTTTTCTGCCTAACTGATTATAATCATAATACTTCCAATTTTAATCTAGAGCTTTTTATAATGTACAAAGACCTTTCACAGAAATTAGTGCGTCTGAGGCTCCACACACTCCCAGGGGTGTCCCAGGAAAGGGAGTGTGGTTGTTTGAGAGGCTCAGAGAGGTCCAGAGTGGCTCCAAGTCACACAGGAAGGGCTAAACTAGGGTGTGAATGGGGTCTTTGGACTCAAGGGCCTGCTGTGTGGCAGGGAATTGGGGGCTGCAATTTGTGTGACTCCCAACCTTAAGTGGGAAAGTAGCTTCCATTTTGGGTAAATTAGAACAGACTCGGGTTCACCTCTAAAATGTCCCCTTCATGTGCCTGAATATGCGACACTTCCTGAGTGGGAGAGTAAAAAATGGGGTTCCTGCCAGACCACCAGAAGTTATTCATAAGCTACAGCCGGTCTTTCTCTGCAGTAGCCGTGGGGACGAACAAAGATTCTTGATTTAAAATAACAGTGGAACTATTCTGTATGATGGTGGATACACGTTATGCCATTTGTCAAAACCCACAAAATGTACAACACAAAGAGTGACCCCTGATGTAAAGGATAGACTTCAGTTAATAACAATGTATCAATATTGGTTCAACCATCGTAACAAATATATGTCACTAATGGAAGATGTTAGGGGAAACAGGGTGGGGGTGGAGGGAAGAGGGAGTGTATGAAAGCTCTATACTGTCTGTTCAAATTCTCTCTAAACCTAACTAAAACTGCTCTAAAAAAAAGTCTATTAACTTAAAAAAAGTAGTAGTGAACATGTATAAAGCAGCTACTCTTTGCCAGGCACTGCTGAGTGTTTCCCACATTCAGTCATTTAATCCACACAATAGCTCTATGAGATTAGTATCATTATCTTTCTCATTGTATCAGTGGGGAAAACAAGCATCAGAGAGGTGAAGTAATTTGCCCGAAGTCACACAGCAAGTGGCAAGGCTATTTCACACCCTGGGCTCCAGAGTCTACACCTTAGCTGTGAGAGTAATGGAGTTATCACTGAGTCCTCACCCAAAGCCTGTCCCCTTCCCCATGGGATATGGTTGTGTAAGCATCCCACCATGCTCATGGGGGTCACAAAATACATTAGACTAGGGGTCATGAATGGTGGGGTCCAGGGCCAGATGCACCCCAAGGGCATATTTTCTTGGACCCTCCAGTGTTTTAAAAATATTTGAGGCATCAAAATTCATCAAGTTACACACTTAAGATTTGCGCATTTTACCGTATGTAAATTACACCTCCATAAAGTACTGTGAGCATGAAAATATGTGCATATATATTGAGCCAGCATTTAAAAACCAGAAGAGATCCAAATTGCTGGCTTCTCTTGGAAAATCAGAGGATCTGGCTACCCTAGGCCTACGTTTCCACTGACAACCATCGCCTGGAGCCAACTAGCTGTCTCCTGTTGAGACAAGCTGGGGGGTCTCAATTCCCCCAAGTCTCCCAACCTCCTGCAGTACAGGTGTGGGCCTATCTGGACCCTCAAAGGCATCAGCATTTTCTCTCTGTCCTAGACAGACACTCCTTTTCCCCCTTGCTTTGTCTTCTTCACCACATTCTTCTTGAGTTCTGTCCCCTTCCTACCTCCTCCCCGCCCCCTTCAAATTGTGATTTTGCAGTCTGATGAAAACCAGGAGTGAGGGGCAGAGTGTCCCATACTGGTCCTACTTCTCACTTCCACACAGCCCCGTGTGGCTGGCAAACTGCCTTTCCCAAATGCAACAAGATCTTTGCGTGAGCCCTCCATGGAATAAGTACAGAATGGTCAGGTCCTCCCACTCAAGTCCATCCGGGCTCAGAGAAAAGAGGCCATTTAGAGCATCTGGATGATTCTGCTTTCCTGGTGGTGAGGGACTCGTAGGCAAAGTTGAGAAAGAACTAGCAGGGCTTGGCAACCTGTATGTTCTGGTGGGAGTGGTGAAGCCAAGTCGGGCCTGGAGAGGAAGGGGTGAGTTCACAAGTCGGGGGGGAGAGAAGAGCAAGGGGGTGCATGCCGCAGAGGCTTAATAAAGGCCTGGGGCTTCAAGGAAGGATCAGAGAGCACAAGGCTGAGTGACCAGGGTCTGAAGCCTGCATCCCTGGCTGTGTGACCCTGAGCCAGTCCCTGAACTCTCAGAGCCTCAGCATTCATAACTGTAAAATGGGTACAATGATATGAAGAGCTACTGGGGCATCCAATCAATCAAGGCAGTAAAAGAGCTGGCACAGTGCTCCCCTAGCTCGCTCTACATGAATGTGCATGGAATGGATGTGAACATCCTTTCTTGACCTCTGTGTGCTTCCTTTCTCCACTTAAGAGACCAGCTTGTGTGTGAGAGCACAGCATCTAAAAGAAAAGCTTTGTTCACTCTTAATACGGAACGAAGGTGACCAAGTCATAGATGGTTCTGGGCATTTCTGGGCAAAGGGTTCCAACAGTGTTAGAAGTTGATGCTTTCTACAGAGAATGTGGGAGGTGGAAGCTGCTGGAACAAGAGGGCCAGAGATGCCAAGAACCAGCCCAGGCTGCCCCTCTGAAACAGCCACCAGCACCCTCTGAAATGCAGAGCGGTCCAGGGGTCAGCACGCCCAGCTCTGACGACAGCTGCTGCCTCCCGAGCACACTTGATGGCCCTGAGCTGGGCCCTGAGCTCTCGCTGCCCCATGCTCCATCAGCCATGTGCTGTGGCATCCTTGCGCCCGGAGGGAGGACTGCAGGGGTCCCAGGTGGCTGTGAGAGGGGAGACTGTGGAAGTTCTCCAAAATGCCAGCTCCGAAGAGCAGAGTTAAAAGAGCATGCATGCCCTTTATGGAGAGGCAGCCACCCAAATGTCATGAAGCACCACCCTGCCCGGGCTTTTAAATATAGCAATGTCCTTTCTGGATGTCTCTGAGGAGTGTGACTCGAGACAGGCCCATGAGGGCCTCAGCTGGACACTCAGGGCACCACTCAGCTGGGCCCATTCTGCCTATAACTTCTAGCCGTGGTTCTCAGGGGCCGCTCAGCTTCCTGAAGGAGGCTGATGCCATTCCCAGTCCCTCTTACTTCTTTGTGGCCCTGGGCAGCTGCTGGCCTTCTCTGAGCCTTTGTTTCCATATCTCGGTGATATGGTAAAGATTAAAGGTGATATGCATTAAAATTGCTTAGCTCACAGAATGATAAACAGACGGTGCTTAATAGAGATTGTTACGCATTATGATCTTCAGTGTGCCAAGCACTATGAGGGGATGATGAACTCCAAACCCAGCCGACAAGTCCTAGAGTAAGAGAGACAGACCATGGAAAAGGGCAGAAAGCAAGAAGCACTTTGGAGAGAGAGTCAAGGAGGGAGTGGTTTATTTTGCAGGGGCACAGTCTAGAGGAGGGCTTCAAGGAGGAGGCGCTGGCTCACAAAGGATGAACAGGTCATTGATGTGCAGAGGAGGGAGAAGGTGGTGTGTGCCCAGGAGGGAGGTGAGAAACAGCCTGGAGTAATCAGACGATACTCATTGCCCCTCCCTCCAAGTCTGAAGTTGCAAACAGGGGGACCGTGGCCCAAATCCCCTCATGAACTTGGTTTTGTTCAGGTTTAAAAAAATGTTCATTTTTAGCCAACATTTAAAAATCAAGAGGTTTTTACATAAAAATCGAGATTTCCAACTTGTCTGGAGAAATTAAAAAACACGGCCACAGCAGGCTCACATTCCTGCATAACAAGACCAACCACCCCCACCCCCGCCCCAGAAAGAATAGTGAATACTTATTGAGTACTTAAAGTGTGCCAGGCACTGTTCGTGTTTCACACACACACTAAGTCTAAAAATGCTCATCACAAAAGCCCTATATGGCAGGTGCAGTGATGTGCAGTGCTAGCAAAGGTTTAACACCTGGTTATCTGGTTGGGAGAAAAAAGGCCCTGCTTTGTAGTATTTGCCAATTTCTGTGGCATAAATATTCCCACTGTGGCAGACTTCAAGCTACCTCACTGACCAAAGGAAGGCACTGTATGAGCCCCTCCAGCACACCAGTGGTAGGTGAAGGTATTGTTTCTAGTCCCCAGAAGAGGAAACAGAGGCACAGAGAGGTCAAGACACTTGCTCAACATCACACAGCTAGGAGAGTGGGCAGAGCAGGGATCTGGAGACAGGCAGCCTGGCTTCCAAGTTTGTGCTCTCAGCCTACATTATGTGCTGCAAGACCAGACTTCTACAGTCAGCTCGAGCTGGGCAGAGGCTACTCCTTAGCCCAGGCTTGCCTTTCTCTCTACTCCTGTCATCTTAGCTGTGTCTGCATTGCTCATTCAGCTTACCGGCGGGGCCCCTGCATCCCTTCTTTGGGGTATGAAATGGCACCCTGCCCCCAACTTTTCCTCCTACTCTACTGGGAACCTCATCAGGTACCTGGACACAAACAGAAGGCACCCAGGGTGGGGGACAACCAGCTTATTTTCCCCTATCCCAACCCCGTCCCCTAGCACCTGGCACAAAATGCCAGGGCAAATCTTTAGTTCAAATGCTCTCTTCACACTTTCTCTCATTCTCTCTTTGCCAGAAGCACTAACAGAATCAATTTAATAGAAGCAATTTCTCTCTTCCCCTCTTTGCCTTCCCACCACCCCATATGACAAAACTTGGGAAAAACCTGATTTATAGGGGGAAAATATAAAAAAAAACACAACACTTTACTTTAGGTTAGACATGCAAAGATTGCTGCATCCTCTGTACTTTGTTGGGGGAAGGCACTTCCGTTTTTCAGGGGAAGGGGGCTCATATGGGGAACCCCATCTTCTTTGCTGTCTTCTCAAAGACAGACAGCCCTTGCAAAGCCCCCAATAACTCTCATCCTCCCAACTGAGAGCCTAGGATGGCAACAAATGAAGGAAAGGCATATGTTTGGTGGGAAACGTGGAAATAATCAAGTGAGAGTAGATTCATGTAAATAATTTAATTACCATGCATGAAATCTCTTGGTTTCCGCTTTCATTATTAATGATGAATGTTAACTATCAGAGGACATTGGCGAGGTTTCTTGACATACTGGGGGAAGGGGCTTAGGTGTCCCCAGGCAGCCATACCTGGCTTGTCACTGATCAAATTGCTCCCTGCCTCCAGCTGACCCCCACCCCATCCTGGGATTGACTGGGAGGTGCATTGTGTATCCTGTGATGGAAGCACCCAGCACCAGCTATGGATAGACTTACTGAAAACAC
The DNA here is from genome assembly GCA_003697995.1 of Taxidea taxus jeffersonii. Classification (NCBI taxonomy): domain Eukaryota; kingdom Metazoa; phylum Chordata; class Mammalia; order Carnivora; family Mustelidae; genus Taxidea; species Taxidea taxus. The sequence continues at coordinate 11,526 of RCUC01117056.1, forward strand.
AGAACCTGAATGTGATCAAGTCTCTAGTCCAACTGCTCATAAACAGCAAACACAGGGGACAGAGGAGCAAATCAGACCACACCATGGGGACACAGTCAGAAAAACCTCAGCCAGAGCTGAGGGGACTTGCTCAAGGTCCCACAGCTAGTGGTGGAGCTAGGATTTGAACCCAAGCCCATGAGCACAGCACTCTCCTGAGACCACACAGAGGGCTAGAAAAAGCACAGCTGGGCTTCCCAGAGGGTGGAACAGGGAACCAGAAGGGCTCAGAAGCGAGGACGGAGCTTTTGCTACAAGGGGCAAGGTCTGTCATCCTGTTCTTTGTCTAGGCCAGTCTCAAATTCAGACTCCTGAGATAATGAGCATTGTTGGCCTTGCTTGAGACCAAGGATGGACAAAGGTGCAATCAGCCGTGATCAGGGGAAAGTCTTGAGGAAAAATGGTCCAGTTACTTCCACGCATAAACTGCCAAGAAAAAAAAGAGAGAGAAAGAAAAAAAAAAAGCTGGGGGATGGAAAGGGAACTTACAGATGAGAGGAAGTAGTGTGGCTAGCCTGTCCCCGAGGCTTTCCCGGTTTTAGGCCAAAGACTTTGTACCTCAAGACCTTCCCAGCTTTACAACCGGAAGTTCTGCAGCCCAGTCCAACCAGGACAGCTGGGCCCATCAACCAATCCCAAGGGGCCCTGCAGGAGTCGTGATATGGACGAAAAAAAGATTTAAAAAACGGAGGAGCCAATCAGGGACACTGAAACATCACCTGGATATTAGGGGATACCGAGAAACTACTGTTAGGAAACAAGTAACCATGTGTGGTAGGCATGTTAACTAGACTTAATTGTGGCAAGAGAGACACATAGCACACCTGAAACTAATATATGCTATATGTAAATTACATCTCAATTAAAAAAACTGTTAACAAATTTTACGTATCTGCAGGAACTAGTGACTCTAGTACGGGGAAGGGTGAGACGGGAGGGAGAGGTGGGCGGTGGGTGTTAGCATAAATGGACCAAACTGATAAGAGGTCAGAAGAGGCCCGACAGCCAGCTTGCCAGGCTACGATCTTTCTTCTTCCCCCGAGATGGGCCACGATGTTTGTTCTGAGGCATCTTCCTGTCCCCAGCTGACTGCATCAGGGGCCAACACCGGTCTCAAGCGAGGCTAATGATCTCCATTATCCCAGGAGTTTGAATTTGAGACGGGTTGCTTTTGATTTGTGTGGGTTGTCAGCATCAGTGGTGGGGTGAACCCAGAGGCTGAGATGGCTGTTACGGGGGCCACCTTCCACCTATCATGTGTGAGAAAGCTGGCCTAGGGAGGCAGGGTGAGGGTCCTTGTCCCTTGTGTAGCAGAAGCGCCCTCCTCGTTTCGGAGGCCTTCTGGTTCCTCGTCCGCCCTCTCGGGAGCCCTGCTGAACTGTCTCTGGCCCCTCGTGTGGTCTCAGGAGAGAGCTGTGCTCATGGGCTTGGGTTCAAACCCGAGCTCCACCACTAACTAGCTGAGGCCCATTGGCAAATCCCCTCAACTCGATGAGCTTCAGTTTCTTCTGTAAAATGGGGAGAATACCACTTCTTCCCTCACGGGACTGCTAGGACGATTCAGTGGCACAAATGTGTGCCTGGCGTACGACAGATGCCCCGTAAATATCATCACAGTTAACGCAGTAATAAATTCTCTTTGTGAAGGCTAGCTTCAGTGGATGTTTGTTTTTTTTGCAATCCAAGGTTTTCTCTTAAAACAGGCCTCCCAGCTCCCCTCAACACGGACACCTCCCACTCGAAAGTTTGGGTGGAGCTGGGTTCTCCTCTCCCCTGCTCAGGCCTGGCTGGGAGAGAACCTAGACTGAGACAGAACACAGACGGAGGTACTGGATGGCTCCTGATGGGCCAGGATCCCCGGTGTTGCTGTTCCCCCACCCTACTCATTACAAAAAGCAACAGGCAAGGCAAACAGATGGCTGAGAGATGGCTTTTTTCCTCTCCTCCTAAATAACAAGGTGAAAAAAAAGGGAAAGGAGATGAACAGATTTCTACCATCTAGATCAAAGAGAAATGGCCATTTTCGCTGATAAACTTCACTTAGATGCTGTCCCTGCGCCCAGGCATGTGATCTCCTGGGGTGGGACTGGGAAGGGTCTGGCTTGCTATTGCCTATCGATGTATCATTAATTTCTTTTTGTTTCCCGCTATGGCGTACACCCGACTCAAGGTGAGAGAACGCCAACTGGGCTGCGACTTCTCAGATTGATAGATTGTGTTTCTGTGCTGGGTCCGTTTCATGCTTGGTGACTTTGCAGCAAAGCAATTATCACTGTGGAATGCATAATGGCCTAATTAATAACTAATGTCAGGTTGGCCTCTGAGCCATGATTATACCTTGGCAAGCCAACTTTTTTTTTTGTTTAAACATTCCAGGAGAAAAATATTATTATAATTGACTGGTTAAATTGTCAAAGTGTCCCTACCCTGTGGACACGGGGTGTAGTAGGAAGCACTTAAAGCCTGGAATAAAGAGCGGTATTTGCTGCCAACTGGCTGTGTGACCTTGCTCAGCATCTCAGCGTCTCTGCGCTTGAGTGTCTGCACCTGTAAAAAGAGCCACCTTTCTGGAACTAAGAGGGATACCTGTGTATATATATATTTTATAATATATATGTGGGCTAGGTACCTCTTATTTATTGCTGTATCCCTATGGCATGGCACACAGTAGATGCTTAATAAGTAATGGTTAAAGTAAAGGACTCTGGAGCCAGACTGCCTGGGTGCAAATCTTTCTTCTGCTCCCTATGAGCTGTGTGACCTTGGGCAAGTTACCTAACCTCTCTGTACTTCATTTCTCTCATTTGTAAAATTAGGATAATAACATCTACCATAAGGTGGTCGTAAGGAATAATGAATTGGTATCCGTAAAGTGCTTAGAATGCTGCCTGGGACAGGGAAACCGCCATAGTCACGTTTGCCGATCTCACTATATGTCAGCATTCATGGAATAAATATTCATGTAGCACCCACTGTGTGTCAGGCTCTGTGTGGGACCTGGGAACATAATACTCTACAAAGTGCTCCCTCTTTCCTTTGGCTGAGTGGGAGGGAAAGCATTATTTGAATAATTAGAAATATATATATATATTTATAAACCATGCTAAATATTGCGAAGGATGCTATGAGTGTAAGTAAAAGGGAAGTGTGATTAAATTGGGAAGATCATAGAGCCCCTCCCGAGAAAGTGACATCCGGACAGCAATCTGGAAGACGTGTAGGCATTAGGTCAGTGGTTCTCAGCAATTGCGCCCCTCCGGGGACACTGCAGACATTTTCGGCTGTCCAGCTGCGGAGGGAGGTTCTTCTGGCACTAGTGGGTCCAGGCCAGGGATTCTAGTCCGCATCCTACAATGCACAGAATGGCCCTCACAACACATAATTACCTGGTCCAAAATGCCCAAGGTGCCAAAGTCAAGAATCCCTGCATGAAGTGGACAAAATTGGTGGAGTGAGAGCATCAAGCAGAGGGAAGAGCAGGTGCAAAGTCTCTGAGGTGGAGAGAGCAAGTGTTCAAGAAAGTGCATAAAGGATGCAAAGAGGGAAGGGGAACAGGGTGAGAGATGAGGTAGAGGCTGGGGGACCGAGCGCCTCATTGGTCAGAGGTCTGGATTTCATTCTAGGTTCCAGTGGAAGTTACTGGAGGGTTTTAAGCAAAGAGGCATACCATGTGTTGTCTGCCTTCTTAAGAGCTCACCTGGGCTGCTGACAGAGAGCACTGGATAAATTAGTTCGGAAAACAATGGGGCTGGATTCTGTGATACCAAATTTTCAGAAGAGGCGGAGATGTCAAAACCCCATCCCTGCCCATTAAAAGAACCTTATCCAGAGGGGATGGCAGAAAGGCCCAGGGGGCACAGGTGAAGATAGGGACCTGGAGGACCTGGACAGCTCAGTCAAGGTCACATTTGAGTGGAACCTTGAAGGACAAGCAAGGATTTGCTGGGAGCTTATGGAGGAAAAGCATTCTGGGAGAAGGGAACAGAATGTGCAAAGGCTCAGAAACCCTGCACAAGAGCTCTCTGTCCAGGATAACTCAGAGTCAAGCTATCTATAGATGGGGATGAATACAATGACCTTTCTTTGTCTTGGATGCTAGAAAGTTTTTGCTGCTTTTAGAAGGCAATGTGTTTTTTTGGCAATTATTTGGTATTTATCTTTGTAATTATTATAGGAAAGAAAATTAAAGCTGAGAGATTTAAAAAATCTTTTTATGACTCAAAGATCCTCGGCATGTGGTAGATCAGAATTTGAACCCAGGACCCACACAATTAAGTAAAACACAAAACAAATAAAATGTTCTGGGCATTTCTCTTGAACCAATGTGAATCAGGCTGTAGCCACTAATCCTCTGGCTTCTTTGAGACTCTCTCTGTCCCGTCTCAGGGCATGAGGTTAAGAGCTGGGCCTGGCACTCCTTGGGGCCCAGAGTAGGGCCCACAGTAGACTTATTTACCTCCCGGGCAGAGCTGATCTCCAGAACAGAAGCTCCTGGGCTGTTCACCCAATCTCCTAGTTGTTTGGCCTTCATGCCTCAGTTTGCTTGTCTCTACAATAGGCAAAATAACAACCCCTATCCCAGAGGGCTGCAGCAATTCTGTTAAAGGCCTTTAGAGGTTCTGGAAGAATGCCTGGCATATACAGAGCACTCAGAAGAGTTTGGCTGCTACTTTGGTTATTGATGTTGTTATTAGTAATAGTATCCTAACAGCCTGCAGAGTGTCTGAGGAACCCACTTGTTCAGCATCTGCCCTTTCTTAACCTGGTTTTGGTCTGACTCAATAGGAAAAATGATGGTGAGAAAAAGGACCATTTCATGAGCACCTACTACGTGCTAGGCATAATCTTACAGAATCCTCCAACAACAACTCTATTAGGGAGGGACAATATTACTGTTGTTTTCCAGATGAAGGAGATAAAGCTCAGGGAGGGCAGATGACTTGCTCAAGGTCACACAGCTGGTGAGAGGCAGAGCCGGGTTGAGTCCAGGAGTCCCTGGCTCCTAGAGGCTGGATGTTCAAACGAATTGTGATTGTCTTCCCGAAACCAGCTCTGCCTCTTCTGTTAATGCTGTCATGCCCTGTTGCCCTCCGGAGCCTGAGACCCAGGCCCTAGATCTCCATCTGCCATGTCAGGTTTGGGCCCCACCTCTAAGCTCTTTCATACCAGCCTTGTCTTTGCCACTCTTCTGCCCCTGCCTCAGGACAGGACACCACTATTGCTGTAGGTCTCAATTGCTCCAGATTTTGCCTCTTGAGTCAACCCCCTCCATGCCATATACCTTCAGATGGGTCTTTCTAGAAAAGGCTTCTGGTGCTGCTGTCCTCATATACCAAAAGGGACTCTGCGGCCCCTCCTCTGCCCAGGAGGCAAAGTGCAGACTGAGCCCAGCACTCAGGGCCCCTCTGTCGTACTTGAATGTCTTCCCTAACCTTGTCTTCTTCCTTGATGCCCATGGTTCGATGGCAACTTCCCTGATGCCCAAAGGTTCAATGGCACCGTCACTAAATAACCAGCTCATTTTATCCTCATGACAAACCTCTACGGTGGGCACCAATTTACCGATGAGGAAACTAAAGCTTGGAACAAGGAAACGTGACTTGCCTGAGATCACCTCTCTAGTGATCCAACTGGGGCTTGAACCCACGTCTGCTGATGCCAAGGCCTGTGCTCTTCACCACCACACCTCATTCTCCTCTCCGTGTTCCATCCTATCCGTCTTCCTCACCTGAGGGCAACTTCACCTCCTCCCGGAAGTCTTCCCTATTGTCTGCCTCCAAAATCATCACTTTCTCCAAGGCAAACATAGGACGTTTTCCTCCTATTTCGCTTCTGCTTCCTTTCCTAGTGGACTGTGAATGTGGGCTCCTCACGGGTGGCTTGGCCTTCTTGTTGGACAGAGCTCATTTCTACCCTTAGCCAGTCCAGCACGGAGCAGGACACAAAGTAGGGGCTTTATAATACCTGCCAAATTACTGAAATCACTCCTTGCTCTTGCTTTTCTGCCCTCCCCACCCCACCCCACCCCACCCCACCCGGATTTGGAAGACCCTTGAATTCCATTTCCTAATCATCTGTCCCAAATGCACTGATCCTGCTGTGGACAAAATTCTGTGTTCTGGGCGCCATCCTGCTCCCCAGCAGCTAAGGAGGGAGGTACTTCCTCAAGCCGGGAGTCCACAGGATAGCAGACAGGGTTATGCGCTCACATAACCCTGAGATTTTCTCCCCTTCTTGGGCACACCATGTTAGACTATTGTTTCAGCCTCCCTTGAAAATGGACATGGCCTTGTAATTGAGATTGGGACAAAGGAATGCAGGCAAAAATGATGTGGCCACTTTCAGGTCTGGACCTTAAAAACCTCCCAAGAGATCCACCATGTTTTCCTTTTCCCCCCTGTATCAACCAAATGAAGGGGACTCTGGAACACAGTGGAGGACAGAGCCAGAAGAGAGGACATGCCTGGGTCCCTGAATGAGTCACCTTCCCCCTATCAAGCAGCACTAGATTGTGATGTGAGAAATAAACTCCAGCTGTGTTTGATGTTTCTACAGGAATGAGCCTACTAGGACTCATGCTGACACACATGCGTTCAAATCCCAGCTCTTCTTGATGGCTAGGTGATCTGATGTCTCAACCTCTCTGAGTCTGTTTCCTCCTTATAAAGAAAAGCAATCACCTCTACTTTAGAATTTCCTAGACTATTCCATAACATCCCAGATGTCAGATAACCAGCATGGAATGTGGTACCCAGAAGAGATGGAAATACCCTCCTGCTCCTTGGCCCCACCTGTGTCTCAGAGTGGGTCTCTGCTTGGTTCTAGGACATAGGATTTGGCTAATCTTAATCTTTGTTGGTCCCCACTACTATTTGGTTTTATTTATTTTAATTGTTATTATTTTGTGCTTGTGCTGGGAATAATTTTATTATAGGGCAGGAGTTTATAAACCTCAGGGAGGAAATAAATATGAGAACTTTGTCTGCTGCAGTGTGGGCTCCAGGGCCAGGAGGGAAGAGAGTGGAGAGACTTTAGGAAATGGCCTTTGAGGGTGGGGAGGCAATGAGTACCAACATGCCAAGGTAAGCCTGATTTAAGGTGATGCTGTGCTTGGCAGGGTGGATCTGGGGGTGGACAGATGCCAGGGCACAGGTAAGGGCCTGGGGACTCAAGATACCTCTCCCTGGCTTTTAGCCGGGAAGGTCTCACTTCCCTCCCACCTCAGGGCATTTGCATATATGTTCTTTTTACCCAGAATGCCATTCTGCCCTTCCTGGGGTTTTAGCCACACTCTTATGTTCCTACTCTTGCTTTAACTCATAGGTCATTTCCTCCTGGAAGCCCTCCCTAACAACCCAGGAGGCTCTCATAGCCCCATGAAGCTCCCTGTCACAGCCCCTGCTACAAATGGTAATTATACTATATTTACTTGCTTTGTGAGTGTCTGAATTATGTCTGTCATCTCCCAGAGGATCACCTCTGGGAGGGAATGGACTGTGTCTTATTTGAGCCTGTGCCTAGAACAGTGCCTGGCATACAGAAGTGTTCTGCAAGTATTTGCTGAGTAAACAAATGAATGAATAAGTCGATTCAATCTCTTCCCACTCCCTATACACCTAAAAGCAGGGGTCAGCAAACTTCTCCAGTAAAGGGTCAGATAATAAATATCTTTGGCTTTGCAGGCCATAAAGGTTTTGTTGTAGCTCCTGAACTCTGCTGTTGTGATATGAAAGCAGCTATAGACGACACATAAATAAATGAGGAGGGCTGTGTTCCTATAAAACTTTATTTATACAAGCAGTTTGGCCCAAGGGCCATTGTTTGCTGACCTCCGTCCTAAAGCCTGCCCTGTTCTTACTTAGTACAAGGATTACTTCTGGTCATGTGCTGGGGGCTGCCCTGTAGCAGCATGCAAAAGCCGAGTGTTAAATTTTCAGGAATTTTGCAAGCTGGTTGTTAAACACAGCCATTATTAAAAATTAAATCAAATGAACCTATAATTATAATAAATAATTTATATTAAAAATAATGATACTACAAATGGATGAATCTTGAGGACATTATGCTGAATGAAATTAGCCAGCCACATAAAGACAACTGTGTGACTCCACTTTCATGAATTACTTAGGGTCGTGAAAGTGAGATCCAGAAACGAGTGTTGGTTGCCAGCCGTGGGGAATGGGGAATTCTTATTTAATGGGTTCAAAGTTTTAGTTTGGGAAGATGAAAAGAGTTCTGGAAATGGATGTGACTATGGTTGCACAACAGTGTGAATGTACTTAATGTCACTGAACTGTACTTTTAAAAGCTGTAATATGGCTAGTTATAAGTTACGTGCATTTTGCCACAAAAATTTGAAAAAAAAGGAAATACATATTCAGTACTCATTACTTCGTAATTATTTGATTGCATTTCACTCATCTATGTGCTTTGAGGCTACTCACATCTATTACGTCTGCATGGTGAGCTGTGCATCTCTTCCCAACTCCATGCTGGGAGGATTTACACCATGGAAAATGGCAGATGACACAATATCACCCGCCCCTTGCCACTGTTCAGCATTGACAAGCATGCCCTGGTTATTTTCCCTGACAGCCTCCTCCAATAGATGGTGCGCCTCTGGGGCAGAGCTCCTCAAACATTAGAATCACAAGTAGAAGCTTTTAAAACCCTGATTTTCATAGCAGCAATGTTACAATAGCCAAACTGTGGAAAGAGCCGAGATGCCCTTCAACAGACGAATGGAAAAAGATGTGGTCCATATATACAATGGACTATTACTCAGCCATCAGAAAGGGTGAATACCCACCATGTGCATCAACATGGATCGAACTGGAGGAGATTCTGCTGAGTGAAATAAGTCAAGCAGGGAAAGTCAATTATCATATGGTTTCACTTATTTGTGGAACATAAGGAATAGCATGGAGGACATTAAGAGAAGGAAAGGAAAAATGAAGGGGGGCGGAATCAGAGGGGGATACGAACCATGAGAGACTGTGGACTCCGAGAAACCAACTGAGGGTCTTAGAGGGGAGGGGTGGGTGATCGGTTGGCCCGGGGATGGGTATTAAGGAGGGCACGTATTGCATGGAGCACTGGGTGTTACATGTGAACAGTGAATCACGGACCCTATATCAACACTGATGATGTACTGTATGGTGACTAACATAACATAATAAAAAAAAATCCTGATGCCCAAGACTCATACCAGACCAAGAATGCTAGGCACTCTGGGGTGACATCCAGATCTCGTTTTTTGTGTTTTTTTTTAAGCTGTCAGGAGATTCCTTTGGGCAGCCAGGGTTGAAAGCCAGTGGGCTGGTCTAAGGCTGAGCATCTCAAACTTCAGCATGCCCATGAATCACATCAGAGGACTTTGTTCAAGGGTAGATTCTGAGTCAGGAGATCTGGGGGAAGGTGGGAGGCTGAGACTGCCTTTTCACTGAACTCCTAGGTGATGTGGATGCTGCAGGCCCACGGACCACTTTGAGTGGCAAAGCCTTAGAAGGAAAGATGCTGCTGGTCAGTCAGAGGGAAAGGTTTCCTTTCTGCCTGGTGGCAATCCGCCTCTCTCCCACCACCCCTCTAATAAATTCAGTGGAGTTACAAGAACCATTTTACAGAGCAGAAGACTGAGGCTGGTGAAGTGACATGCCCAAGATCACAGAGCCAAGGAGCAGTGGTGGGACTTGGACTTGGTTTTTTGAGACCCCAAATCCAGTGAACTTGCCTTCATCAACTGCCTGATTGAGGCCACTCTGGGTATGGGGATTAGATGGATTCGAAGCTGCATCCAGGCCTTTCCTTTCCTTGGCTGTGTGACCCTAGGTGGGTTTCTTAATCTCTCTGGGTCTCATTCTTGATGCTCAGGGCACAGGGAGGGACAGACTGTGATACTGGATGCTTGAGGGCCTCTTGCAGGGCTTGCCTCATGGAGGACACCCACATCCAGGAAGGTTCCTTCTCCAGTACCTAAACCTGGGGATGACACTTGAGGGGCCCCACCTTGGCAACAGCCCTAGGGGGTCATACAGTCTGGCTCTCTGCCTCTCAGCTAGATCAAAGGGAAGGCAGGACTGGGGCCATTCTGGGTGCAACTGCATTTGCTTTGGCGGCGTTCAGCTCGTCTGTCATTAGTCAATACGCTGCTGGAGGATTTCAGAATCAGAACATTGCCATAGCCATGGTCAGTGCTTAGCCTCCGACACGGCTCTCAGCTTTCTTTGCACCAGTCATTGCTTTAAGCCTTTCTGTCTATAACCTCCTCTGACCCTCATGCTTACCTTATAAGGTATGTATGAGTCCCATTTACAGATGAAGAAATCAAGGCACACGGAGAGAAAAATAACTTGCTCCAGGTCACTTGCCATGCAAGTAGCATGGCAGGGATTTGATCCCAGGCTGTCCTGCTCCAGAGCTGCTCCTAACCGCTGCACATACTGCCTTTCAAATGATTTATGTGCAAGATGCAAATGTGCCACATCCCCCGATGTACTCTGAGCGCCCCAGGGCCAGAGGCCCTGTCTCTCTTGCTCCCTGCCCAACAGTAGGGGCCCTGAACAGGGTCTGCACACAGTAGAGGCTCAAGAAATAGTTTTGGAACGAGGGAAAGAGTGGGCTGGTTTAATCTCTCCCATCCCACATCCTGGCTACGTGAAACTCAATCATAGCCATGACTGGCAGTGGTACCAAGGGGCGTGTGTCCATCTGTCTCTCCCAGTAGGCTCTCAGTGCCATGAAGACAGGAATAGGGTCTGGGGTGCTCATTGCCATATCCCTAGAGCCTGGCACTCACTCTGGTAAACAGCGGGGTCAAATAAATGTCTGCTAGAGAGTGAAGTTCTCAGTGGAACTGAAAAGGGAAGCAGGGGTGTGCACATGTGTTCCAGGGGAGCTGCATGGAGAGCAATGACTAAATAATCATGATTCTATGGTCCCGCCTCTGAGAGGTTCATACCACATCGAGTTCTTTATCTGCATGGATCCCTGGGAGGATCCCTATTTTACATTTATTACCATCCCTATTTCATAGCCAGGGAAACTGAGGTTCACTGAAAACCCTGCCAAAGGACAGAGATTTGAACCTAGGTCTGTGCGTCTCTCAGCTTATGTCCAACGGCGCCTGATGACTAAGTAATTTGTGTTCACCCTCTCACTGTCAGTGCTTGGCACAGTTCCTGGCACACAGCAAATACTCAACTATCTCTTGAACATGAGTGAATACTAATGCTCACCACCTCATGCTGGGGCACACAGTAGGTGCCTGGCACATAGTAGGTGCTCAACAAACATCTACTGGATGGATGCATGAGTGACTGTGGGAATGGCCACAAGTCCCACGACGGCATTGTGGGCCTTCTGTTGCAGTAGCTTCTGCTTTGCTCCCTGCCATTCCCCAACCCCGGGTAGATCTGAGTGCTGAGACACTGGCTGACAGTGCCACAAGATGGATGCGTGCCCGGCGGCCTCATCTCCCCACCGACTGGCCCCGCATGGCCTTCCATAATGCAGTCCATTAAAAGGCTTGTAAATTTTCATACACGAAAGCCTACCATGGCGTCAGCATAGACTAATTGTTGTTAAATGTGCGGGAATGTTACCGCCACGCCGCTGGAGCGATCACTCTTCCCAGCCCGGCCCAGACGCCGACCCATTCCTCTGCAGGCAGAAAGCTTACAACGTTTGCACAAGGCCAAAAAGCAATTCGTGTCAAAAAGATCAATAATATAAAAATAAAGCATGAGAATTCTAGTTAAAGGGAATGTCATATAAATATGTGGTTCACGTCCATGATTCCAAGATTAAAAAAAATCAATCAATATCGTTCTTTAGATGATGTTATTTCTAATGAGAAATACCCGGAACAACTGCAAATAACTGCTTAACTGGGGGGAAAAAAGCATTAATAATTTACTTTATAAGGCATCTGATACCGAGTGAAAGAGGATCGCTGCTGGTTCTTAATTTGGTTGTAATGCAGCGTGACAGGTTCAATGACGCTTTGGCGGGTTCTTAATATTAAATTCAGAAAGATGTTCAGCTCATTCTGAGTTTTACCCCAAGCTGGGCAGGGTAAAGCCAAAGGGGCAAGACTTGTTATGGGAGCCAAGTAGGATTGCACCATCAAGGCTATTAAGTCATCAAAGAGGAGATGGTAGGGAATGTGTGTGCATGTGTGCAAGCCAGGGGCAGTGGGAGGGACGGAGGCCCTCACTGCATCTTGCAAGCGACACCCTGTTTACTGAGCAATTACTATATGCCACGCTCTGGGCTGGGTGTGCAGACCTGGGTTTGAATCCCACCTCCCGTTATGGGTCAGGCTTCCCTAGTGGATTCTAGCTGAAAAAGCTCAGTGAGGTCACATCTGCAAGGCATGCGTCTGGCTGAGCAATGAGGTCCTCCCCGGCCCTAACCACCTGCAAGTGTCCAATTTTAGCCCTCAATCTAGAATTTATATCTTCAGTACTTCCTGCAGCCCCAGGCCTCTGTTCAGCCCTTCAAGCTGAGGTTTGCATCTCCCATCCTCTGCCCTGCTGGTGAAGAGCTGAGGGAGCTCAGGACAGCAACCGATGTCTCAACTGTAAGAGGGGCCAATACCAGCAGCGCCTCTCTCACTTGCTGCTGACAGGTAGGGATGCATGAGACACTTTACTAAAGGCTCAGTAAATCTGCTGGCTGCTGAGCCTCAGTGACCTTACCTGAGAAATGGGTGAGGCCAGAAGCCTACTCATGAGGCTTGTGGGAAGAATAAACGTGATGACACAAGTCTCAGCTCATCCATTTGGAACGCCGACTTACGTTCAAGGAGCACACACTATGTGCTGGGCTTTATTCCCGGGGCTTTTCAAGTATCGGCTCAACCCTCACGTCAATCCCATTAGGTGGGTACTATTATTATTTCCATTGAAAAGCAAGAGAACTGAGGTCCAGAGAGACTGAGTGACTTGCCCAGGGACACACAGCCAGGAAGCAGAGAGCTAGGGAGCAAGACAGTGCCAACCTGGCTCGAGTCCACGAATGCCCCCAGTGCTTGTCTTTCCCAGTGGGTTCTGGTCAACGAGGCCATTTCTTCCTGATCTTGCTGGCTGATCAGGACTACATGCATCTAATGTCAGTTGTGGCTCTAATAAACCTCACTTACAAACGATGGGTCATGACAAGGCTAGGAGCTTCTTGACAAAGGGTAGTTTAGGGAGCAAGGGAATTATGACAGCAAAGATGGCTGGAAGAGCAAACAATGTAAAAAGGCAAAAAAAGGGGGGCCTTGTAATTAAATTTCAGCTCAAAGGGAAGGGCAGGAGTCCTGCAGGTACATGCAGAACAAGAGAGGAGCACAGGGACCAAGTTACAACATGGCTTGTAGGGCCGGCTGGGGGATTGTGGCCCCGGGGCAGGCAGAGACACGTCTGTCTCAGGTGAGCTGAGCCGTGAGGAAGCCTCCCATGCCTTCTCAGGAGCTCGGCTGCAGGAACATGGATTGACCTCCTTGGAATCTTGTCCTGGGTTAGGACCTCCTTCCCTGCCCAGGAGTGCCTGGGAGGGAAAAAAGATACTCAGTGTTTGGGGCTGGAACAGATGGTGTTCCTTCAAGCCAACAATGATTTCAGGCTTTGGGCACTGGATGGAGGTGGTGAGTAGGGGTTCAGGTAGAGCGTACAAGGGGCACAGTCTCCTCCTCTCGGTCATCTCTGAAAGGCCAAGCACGCCCTACCTCATGCCACCTGATTAGCAGTTGGGAAGGATCCTATTGAAACCTGAGTCTGACCTGGTCTGCTCTGAAGTCTCCTATGGCTCGTACCCAATTCTAAGTCAGAGTCAAAGCCCTGGAAGCAGCCCCAAGACCTGAATGATCTGGCACCTGGAAGTGTCCTGCTGGGTAAGTGTAAGGGCTGTGCTGTGAAAGGTGGCGGGGGTGGGGAGTTGGTTAGGGAGGGCTTCTTTATTCCCCGAGGATCTGACACTTGAAAAGAGTGAATCAGGCAAAGAGAACAGCAAATAGAAACACTCTGAGGCAGAACAAGTCAGGCTGTCTGCGGGCTGAGGGGAGAGGCAAACAGGCCAGAAAGGGGTGGGACCCAATGACCTGGGGTTTCTGCCCTAAGGACTTTCATCATCCTACACTACCCTCCCGGGCCTGAATCCATGCCCCCTCGCTTCCTCCTGCCATGGGTGCAGACCTAGGCACTGGATGGGTGCTGGCCACCTCCTCTGGGAGCCCTTGGTTTCCTCACATGTAAAAGGGGGTAATCACAGAACCTCCCCCTGATAGAGATACTATGGAAACCACATGACATAATCATTAGAAAGTGTGCAGCACATAGACTTCTCTAACAAATGCAAGGCCCACCTTTAGTGCCAAAGCTGGCTGCTTACTAAATGATAACAGTGGACAATGAGGCTTTAGTGTCATCCAGATCAGGAGGTGACACCAAAGGCATCGTGGCCCAGGTCTGATCAACCACAAGATCCTGGCAAGCAGATGTGGGCAAAAGAAGGAATTTCCAGCTGTCTGCCCATCTCAAAATGAGAGGGACTCAGGGTAGACAGTGTTGGCTCCTTTGGCCTTGCTGGGGCCTGCAGGGAAGGTTCTGGAAGGCTTTGAACTACAGCAGGTCATTATATCTTATATCTCTGACCATTGTGGCAACCCCTAATCCCATGTGAATCGGGGGACAGGCGTCCCCATCCCACTTCAGAGATGACACAGTAGAGGATATCTGACTGGACTACAGTTAAACATATCTTCTTGCTCCTTGAACGACTGAATTGTCCACTCACCCAACAAATATCCACAGAGGCAGAGCCGTCAAGCTGGAGGTCACAGTGCTCTGCTTTGCCACCTACACGACCTGCAGGGGAGGCAGGGAGACTCCATCTTTTGCTTTCTTGCAAATCTCTATTTCAACGCTATCTCTCTGCTCCTCCATACACAGACCTTCCACTGGGTATGCTCTAGACTCCTTTAGCCATTGGGGTTTGTCTCAGAGTTGTACCGCAATCCCATCAGAAGAAACACAAAGGAGAAGAGACAAAATCTTCCAAACTGTTGACACTCCCCACCTGGGCGTCTGCAGGGCACCATCAGGCACTTTGCTCCAGGAGCAAATGGCCCTCTCCCTCCGGAATTGGAGGGGCAGCAGGGGGAGGGGCGGTGTGGGAAGGCTGTGCTCTCCAGAGATGGACGCCAAAGAACCTGGTGCTAGGGGAAATGTTTTGAGAAGGCTGAAATCTGCTAAAAGGCTGAGGGAGGGGAGGAGAAAAGGGAGGAGAAGGTGGAAGAGAGGGGAAGGAATCTGGCACTCTGCGAATCCTGGCTATTCTGGTGATCTACTGCTGTGTAACCAGCCGCCCCAAAATGGAGTGGCGTGGCCCAGGGCAATTACTTCTTCTTATCTCTCATGCTTTTATGGGTTGATGGGGCTCAGCTGGGCAGTTCTCTTGTCATCTCTCAGGCGGTCACAGCCAGGTGGCTGCTACAGCTGCATCCCTGATGGCTCGACTGGGCTGGATGGCCAACACGGCTCCTTGACTCGTGCTGGGGCCTTGCTGCTCCCAGCTCCTCTCCTGCATATGGAATCTCATCCCCAAGGGCCCATCCATACAGGTGGGGCTGGAAGAGGCAAGAGACAGCACTGCCAGTCCGCTGAAGGCCTCCACCTGGTACTGGCAGAGGGTCACCTCCATCAGGCCCAGATTCAAAGAATGGAAACACAAGCTCCATCTCTTGCGGGGGAATGCCGGACAGAATGCAGTTATGCAGGGCCTGGGAGGCAGTGTATGAGGTTCAGCAAAGAAGCAGAAGCTCTGGGAGGAAATCAAGAGGCCTCCCATGAGCTCTTGACATGACTGGGCATTATTTCGATCACAGGGACTGAATGAACCCCTAGTGACATGCCTTAAGGGCAGCGATGGTGTCTCACCATCTCTAGACCTTCCACAGCTTTCCCTTGCAGCCTGGCACATAGTAAATGTTCCAGGAGTTTCTGTTAAGTGGACCTGTGAGGCGCCCAGTAGAAAGGCGGCCCTTCTGGGACTGACACAAATACCTGCCCTCCCCCACATCAAGAAGATCTAGTTGCCTGCCAGGTCATGGCCTTCACTGTGTCCAGCACCTAGAATACCACCTGGTATAGAGTAGGGATTACATAAAGGTTTGTTGAGTGAACAAGTGATTACAGGGATTCAACAGATGATGAGTATGTCTCTTATAAGTGGCACCTCGGTCTCATCTCTAAGCTCTGAAAGGGTGGTCATGTTGCACAAACTCCCTTGGGTCCTGAGAGGACAGAGAGAGAATATCTTGGCTCCATGACACCAAACACACCCCCCCAGTGATGAGAACAAAGGACTTGCCAGTCACCTGAGGAAGGATCTCCCTGAACCTCACACAATCCTAGGAGCTGTCATGAGAAAACAGAGGCTCAGAGACATGAAAGCACCTGTCAAAGTCAC
Organism: Taxidea taxus jeffersonii; assembly: GCA_003697995.1. Lineage (NCBI taxonomy): Eukaryota > Metazoa > Chordata > Mammalia > Carnivora > Mustelidae > Taxidea > Taxidea taxus. The sequence continues at coordinate 28,017 of RCUC01117056.1, forward strand.
ATAGGTTTGTCAGTGTTTGGGTGGGACTCAGACCCTGGGTGTCAGACCCTGGGGGGTCAGAGGAGGCAGCAGCCCCCGTGGGTCTCAAATGGCAGTGTTTCCATCAGGCCCTGGTTAATATGTCTGCTCAGACTCTGCCAAAGGGTTTTCTATCTCGCAGGCCACACCCGCTTCCTGGTGGAAAAAGAAGGAAGCAGAGAGAAAAAAAAAAATCTTGCAGTGGCCCTGCTGTCTTCCTGGCTGGGCCAGCACACACACTCCTTAGAAAAGTTTCACCTCTGGTTTAGCATAACAAAACTTTTAATTTAGATGTTTTCGTCTCGCTCTCCAAGTAAAAATAAGTTTAAAATAATGACTGTAATAAATGAAGGTAATTAATTGTAGTTTGTTCCTTTACTGTCTAGTCAGCTTAATTTTACCTTTTCAACTAATAATGAGAAAATAATTTTTGTGCTCGGAGGGTTAATGATATGTAACTGCGAGAGCCGCTAATTGCATGTTGCAATCCATCCATCAACAACCCCATCTGTGCGACTTGATTATGTTTGCTAAATTATTGCTTTGAATTATCTTTCATAAAGCAACTTTTGTAATTAGCGGGGCTTTCGTCTTGCTCTTTTCTCTGCGCGCAAGGATATTCAAACTTTGGCCATTTCAAGCTGTCTCCATTAAGCCACCTTCTCTGGCTGTCTTTGTTTCCCTGAACAGGGGGAATCAAGACTGTCCTTTAAGCAATCAAGGCAGAGAGAAAAACCTTCCTTGATTCACAGCAGGGCAAATTCACTTCCTCCCCGCACCCCTCCCGCCAGCGTGAGCGCGCGACACACGCGCACGCACATGCACACACATACCCACGAAAAAGAAAAAAAAAAGGCCACACATATACAGAATGAAAAGATAAAGAGGATGCCCAGATTCTTTATACACCACGGCTGGTGAAGTGAAATTAAGGAATGAACTTGAACATGTTATATTTCAACAAGAGGCCCACACTGGGGAAGAAGGAATGACGGGTACGATATTCAGCCCTGGCGTTTTATGGGCTACTTTATGTGACTTGAGCCGGTGTTTGCCTCAGGGAATATTCCTGGGAGGTGATTAATGCCCACTTGGGAATCCTCAGCTCTGAGCCTGGAGCCTGGTGGATCGCGAGAGGGAAGCGGCATAAAGGATGAACCCTCATTAAAAAAATTAAAATGAAAATCAAATTTGGATTATAAACGGCTTGTGCGTGAGCAGTTTGTTCTGGACGAAGAAGATGCTTTTTATTAACACCTTTCTTTGGCGGCGTTTCTCCCCTGAGGCACGGGGAGGGATCCGGCGGCTGCGACGGATTAGTCAATACATCATCGGGAAAGCAGGGGTTTCAGGAATAAAACTCCAGACAAATATAGTCTTTTTGGTACGTTAAAGGGACGATGGAAAGCCCTCTTAAGAAAATTAACGAAGTTCTTTGGAGATCCTCAGCTATTACAACAGTGTGAATTCAACATGCCACATAGATTTGGAAATGAGAATTCAGCTTCGTCTTCCCTTTTGGACCCACTAAAACTTTCTCTCTCTCAGTGAGTTACTGAGGACCAGCTGTGTGCCGGACACTGTCAACTGTCTCTCCCCTTAGTTCTTTGAATCCTTACTGCTAACTTCATTTGTCAGAGGAGAAAAGCTGAAGCTCAGAGAGGTTAAGGAACCTCTCCCCAGCCACACAGCTAGGGAAGCAGCAGGGTGGAGATTCAGGCCGGGCCTGTCTCAGTCTGATTTGCACGTGCTTTCTGCCACGCTATACTGGGGCATTCTCTGCATCATCATCCAAACGTAACACTGAACTCTTTCTCCTATTGAAAAGATGATGTAAGTCACGGCTGTTTCCTTCAGGGATAGCAAGCCCCCTCTTTTGGAGAAAAGCCTTGAACACATACTCAGGAAAGAGGTAGATCCCAGCCCAAGACTAGCAGAGGCACTGGAGGTGACGGATAACAGGAATAATAAAATAACCAGGACCACTAAAATAAAGCAATGTTCCAAGCACTCCATGGGTATTAACTCTGTTCTTCCTCAGTCATGACCCTATGAAGGAGATAGAATTATTACCCAGTTTTACAGATAAGGAGACAAAGGCACAGAGAGGCTAAGGAACTTGTCTAAGGTCAAACAGTGAGGAACCGGCAGAGGCAGGGCTCCAACCCAGGTTGGCTCCGGAGTCTGCTCTTTACTGCCCGGCAGCTCTCTGTGTGCCAGGCATTACATTATTTCTCAGTCCTTAAAACAACACAAAAAGATCGGGAGTGTCTTTATTCCCATGAACAGATAGGGAAACTGAGGCTTTGCTTTAAGTGGCTAAGAGAAGCTCTGTCCATACCAGCCTAAGCAAGGGCACAGCTGAGAAAGTGATGCTCGGTGCCTATCTCTAGGCTGGCCAGAGGGATCAGCTGCCTGAGAGGTCTGGTGTCCTGAGAGCCCCTCATGGGACCGGGGCCTGGTAGATGGGAACCTCTTTTTTAAAAACACAAAGCCATGACAACAAATTCCCAACAATATTGGTCTTTCTGGTATGTTCCCCCATCCCCCGCCCCACCCCGCCGCCGTCCCCTTTCAGATCAGGCACCTCACAACCAAATGAATCAATACTGGATGGCCCTATAAATAAATAAGCACATCAGTCAACTCAGTAATAAAATGAAGGGATGAAAAATATGGAAATCAGCGACATTTGTGTAAATCTAGTTATTGTTTACTTTAATATTGCCTTATGCGCTTATGCGGTTCCAAAGAGACAGATTTAAAGTAATGTGACGCTTGGCGGACGACAGACTTAAAATGCATCACCACCGGAGAGCTCGGAGAAGGGCCAATCCTTCCCAGGTCCTGTCTGAATCCAGGGAGACTGAGAAGAGCCCCCCTGAAGATGGAACATTTGACAAATGGCTTCCCCTTCCACTACCCTGCCTCAGTGTAACTCCACTCTCTTCCCCGCCTGCCTCCCTTGCCGGCAGGACAAGCGGACATTTTCAGAATCCTGGTCCCAAAGTCAAGCCAAGAGGAGTGGGGGAGGTTCAGCCCATGACAGAGCTCCAGGAAGGCCAGAGAAATAACTGGCTGAAGACCGCCCAGCTGCTGCCGAAGGAAATAGGGACCGATGCGTTGTCAGGAGAGAACGTCAACAGGGTTGGCTTTATACTCAGATGGTGGGTCAGTAGAGAGGATTTCAGGGTGGGCTGGTGACTACTTGGACTTCTCTGCAAGACCACTTTAGAGAATCAAAGCCAAGCAGAATGCCAGGGACAGCAAAGGTCACCGACTTCAAACCTCCTGATTTTAAAAATGGGAAACCAAGCTTGGAAGGTGAGGTGGCTTGTTCAAGGTCACAGAAACTGTCTATAGCAGAGCTGCTGTAAGGCTGGACAACGTCTAGGGAGAGGGAGATTTCTTGGGATCAGACACAGAATCCCATCCAACAGAACAGAGAACCCGTTCTCATCATGTCACCACTGGCTGATCTGGAAAGAACGGGGTGGAGTTTGCAGTGGGGACGGGCAGGTTTCTCCCAAACTTCCAGAGGCTGCTGGCTTCCTCTGGCAACTCCAGGGGGGACAGGAAAGGGAAGCAGGGAATGTTTCTGTGGCATGCCATGGGCCTTGGGTCTTACCTCAGCTTGGAAGCTTTTTAATACAGGAGCCACCATCTCTCTGATTTCCTGAAAAAGAGATCAGCGAAGAGTTCACCACAGTGCCTGGTGGGATACCCCCGTGGTCCCTGCTTGCAATGCACTGTTGTCCCCCAGGCCAGCATTGTCCAAATGTGTCCCGCGGGACATGTGCTCCGTGGGATTTCCTCAGGGTTTCTCACATATACACCTACACACAGACACATGCACGTGTGCACACACATAGGGTGCCAAGCCAAATCAGCCTAGGGAATAAAATCCAACATCAAGTTTCTTCCCTGCAGGACTTTTTGGAGCCTAGTATAATGCACGTTGGGAAGAGGGAGGAAGGAAGGAGCGCTTCCCAAAGAGATCTGACCAGGGAATGTTTTTTTACGCAAAGTGCTCACGGGACTAGTGAGCATATTGTGTATATGCTATTGTGTATACACTAGTGGTGT
>ML098912.1:11773-25147 GCA_003697995.1 Taxidea taxus jeffersonii
AGGTGTTCGGAATGGTTTGATAACTACCTAGCTGAACTCCTGAGACCTGATGTCGTCTCACTCTGCTACTCCTCCGCCATCTTGCCTCTCACCAAAAAGAGGTGTTTTTTGTTTTTTTTTTTTTTTACGTTTAAATAAAATAAACTTTAGCTTTTAGAACAGTGTTAGGTTTGCAGAAAAACTGAGAAGGTACCATACATCCTGAACCCAGTTTCCCCATTACTAACATCTTAAATTAGTCTGTTACATTTGTCACAGTTAATGAAACAATATTGATGCATTATAATTAACTAATCCACACCTTATTTAGATTTCCTTAATTTTTACCTGATGTCCTTTTGTGAGTCTGGGATGTCATTTAGGATCCCCCATGACATTTAGTCATTATTATTTCCTTTGGCTTCTCTTGGGTGTGACAGTTTCTCAGAATTTCCTTGTTTTTTGTTTTGTTTTGTTTTGTTTTGTTTTCCCAAAAAGGAGTTTTAATAGCATATGGGAGTATGGATGGCGTATAATCTTCAGCCATGTTTGTGGAGACGATGGCCAGGGGTCAGTTACTGGGAGGGATAGGGAAACCATGTTCTTAGGCACTTCAGAGAGAGGACCAAGCCATGGGGACCCATCCCCAGGCATTCAAGATAGGGATGAGGACCAGCCATGAGGATGCATCCCCAGGCATCCAAGGTGGGGATGAGGACCAGCCATAAGGACCCATCCCCACACATGGAAGGTGGGATAATGGATAATCAAACAGCAAATCAAAATCAAAATCAAACAGCACTGGGGACACAGAACCAGGGATAAGGGTAGATTCTCTTAGCCACCTGTAAGTCTCCCTTCCTCCTTCCTAACAATCAAGTCGCTACCCCGTCATGTGCTTTGTCAGGAAAACTTGAATGCCAACCACTGATTCACTGTGCCACTACAGGCAAGACATTTCCTCTCTCTGGACCACAGTTTCGTCACCTGTGAAATAAGTGATTCAGATTACATGATCCCCAGGATGTCTTTCAGTTTTGAAATACTGCAAGAGTTACCTAGCTGCAGAACCCACTGGTCCCAGGGCTCCACAATATTCCCCTGTGACAAGTCACAAGTGTTTCATTTCCCAGGTCCTTAGTCATTCGGGTCTCCCTGCATGACTTTTCCTCCCCGCATGATCATGTGTGGAATGATAATCAAATAATTTCAAGAAACACAGAATGCAACCAGAATTGAGAGTAGAATTCAGATTCTCCCAACAGGGAGTCTCCAAAGAGCTACCACCCACCAGGTGGCCTTCATTTGGTTATTTTCCCATTGCAGGATTATCAGAGAGAAATCATTGAAAGACATTAAAGACACTATCCTTCAATACACATTTTTCCTCTAGAAAAAGAAACACCTTTTTCCTCTAAAACTATCGGTTTTCCTTGGAAGTGTAGCCAGATGGCCCTAATGACATATAAGGTATGCTGATTCTGGATGAAATTACGGATGGAAAGTCATGAGTGACCCATACCTCATAAGGTATGGAGAGATTGTACTAGCAGATGAGCTCAAGAGAAGATTCTGGAATGCCCATATCTGAATTCCTAGCCCTTAGTAACCTCTTTTAAGGGTCTCTTAGAAATATAATATTCTCATGGATGTCACGGCTATTGGTTTTAATGTGTAAGACCACACTAGTATGAAAGAAGGAGAGAAAATTGTAAAGACTCTACTATTAAGGCTTCAGAACATGTCCTGTGTCCCGATGTATACTGAATCTGACCAAATTTATTTTAACCATTCAGTTCCTCATGCGACAGATAGAGTCCATTGCGTTCAATTTATCAAAGACACACTTGCTCTGGAAGGCTTACAAAAGACCTTTGTGTCTATTTCTGTGTTGCTTTTTATTTATTTATTTTTGCCATCACAAATATAGCTGTCTTGTGTGTTTTATGCACATATGTCGGAATTTCCCTGGGGTGTATACTGAGGAGGGGACACTCTGGGTCTGTGTTTCTCCCATCTTAATAGGTATCATGTAGGGGAATGCTGAAAGAAAAAAATGCACACCTCCAACAGGAAGGCATTATAATGTTTACAGTGACCAATAGCACTGCGTGTTTCTAAAATTTCATTTTCCTTTTTTGAAATGTATTTTTTTAAGATTTTATTTATTTATTTGGCAGAGATCACAAGTAGGCAGAGAGGCTGGCAGAGAGAGAGGGAGAAGCAGGCTCCCTGCTGAGCAGAGAGCCCAATGCAGGACTTGATCCCAGGACCCTGAGATCATGACCTGAGCTGAAGGTAGAGGGTTTAACCCACTGAGCACCGAGGCGCCCTGAAATGTATTTTGTTTTTATATAATTTCATTTTTCAGGGTTTGCAACTTGATTAGCTCCTTCCTCCCATGGGATATGACAAAACCAGCTTACAGTCCACAGAGTAGTAGCTAAGGGTGAGGTACACATAGGGGGGTTGGATGTGCATGAAAATGACCAATTGTCAAGTCAGGAGACTGGTCCTTTTTAGAAAAAAGGAGGATGAGAGGGAGGGGCTGAAGGAGAGGGAGAAAGAATCTCAACCAGATCCGTGCTGAGCACAGAGCCCAGCACAGGGCTCGATCTCACGACCCTGAGATCATGACCTGAGTGGAAACCAAGAGTTGGATGCTTAACCAACTGAGCCACTCAGGTGCCCCCATATTCTCATTCTTTATGACTTCTTGTACATCTAAAATATCCAGTTAGGTTGAGTATATGAAATTGTTGATATTTGTTATAATCTACAAAAACAGCCATTTCATATGGTGTAATTTAATATAGTGATAATGATGGGCCACTGGGGTGGCTTAGTCAGTTAAGTGTCCCACTCTTGATTTCAGCTCAGGTCTCAGTCTCAGGGTCTTGAGTCCAACCAACCTCATGCTGGGCTCCACGCTGGTCATGGAGCCTACTTAAAAAATATATAGTGATAATGATGATTATGGTAAATCATGGAAAGGAGGCTCTCTTCCTTGCTATGTGATTCACATACTTAAGCCTATGATGAACCTGTTCTTCAGTTCTCTGGTTCCCAGCAGGGTGGCACAGGAACCACGCTTTGGGGAACAACTGATTTAGTAAATGTTGTCATGCTTCCATCACAAATCGAGGCTTGGGGTCTGGCCCTGGAGATGGCAAACTTATGGTCTGAGACAAGAAAGGGAAGACACCAAGGGGTCTGCAGAGAGCAAGCGATGCCCCTGGGCAGCATGCAAGGTGTTCAGGCTCCAGGACCCCAGAGCCAAGTGAGGGTTCAGGAAGTGCTTGGGCTCAGCAGCCCACAAAGTGAGAGATAGTCACATTCTCTCTGTCTCTGGCCGCTCCAGCTTGGGGTTCAATGATGAGAATGTTGATGCACTAAAATATACAAATGTCACTTCTTGAGTGAGAAGAGTGAGCAGCTAGATGTTTTCTGTATATGGTCTCGTCGTCACCAAAGATACTACAAGGTAGGCATGAATCATTTCACAGAGGCCAAGAGCTGTGAAGTCACAGATTTCGAGTGGGAACCTGGAGAGAAATTCCAGGCTATGATTTGCAAAAGGAGAAGAGGGTGAAGTACAGTGTCTGCTGGGGGCGGGGAGATGGGGGAGATCAGCTCCCAGGAGCCACAGGTCCCCTGTGGCTGCCACGTGGTTGCCCACAGAGCAGGGGAATGGGTTGCTGCATCTCAGCCTGAGTCACCTTGACCGTGACTTGGGGACTTGGCCTGTCCCGTGCTTCCTGGGTTTACCCCCAAGGCTCAGGGAGTCCACTGCGGCTTGTGACTGTAGAGTAAATGTCTAACAACTCGCACTCTCTCTAAAACTTATATTTAAAATAAATAAATAAAACCCCAATTTACCGTGTTTAATAACTCCCGTGATGTCCGTAATCCTTGTGGCCGATTTCAAGCTACTGATGAGATCTGATTGAACACGGGGTAGAAAAGAGATGCTCGCAATCAGCCCCGAGGAGCATCTCGGGAGGAGCCCCGTCACGAGCTGGCTGAAGCCCATCGCTGACATTTACGTGTTTTGTATTTATATTCTGGCCTCTGAAGTCTGCAGGTCTTTTTCTACCATCAATTATTTGGACTCATTTCCACTTACGGTGCTGTGCCTCCTTTTCTCAAGGTGTGATTTGTTTTTTCTTCGTACTGTGAACTCTTCATTTCTTAGAACTTCATTGTAGGTGATCTTTGAGTCCTGGTGTGAAATTAAGTTGCATCAGTGAGTTCTTTGGGATCCAGTTCGATGAAGGGATCTACTGTGAAATTCTCACCTGGGGTGTGCCTGACACTGTGTCCTGCCTTTACTTGTCTGTGGCCTTGAAAGGGGAAGCTGACATTTTTCAGAGTCTGGAAGAAACCCTCAAGAAAAAGACCGACTTTGGTGGGTGTTCACCACTCAACATCTCTGACTCCGTGTCTTTGGGGACTCTGGGTTTATTACCTTTGCGCCGACCAGTGATGTGTTTAAAAGACGCGTTCGGGTATCTTCTTCAGCATTTAGTTGTTTGTGTGGGCAGAGTATCAGGGTATCTAATCCCTCAGAAGGCTGGAATTAGATGTCTCTTTATTACTTCTAATAAATAAATGACTTCAAGTTGTGTGAAGTTTATTAGCATTTTTTTCTTAGTCCTGTCCCTCCTTGACCAAAGTCTACTGATCCTGAGGCTCTAAAAGTTCGGTGGGACTCCACTAGAGTCACTATAGCTCCTTCTGGAACAATATATGATGACAAATTACGTTAACTGAAAGCCAACTTACAGATAAAGCTGCCTCACTACCATATGGCATCACAAGCTTCTACCTCTGCTCAAAACCAAGCCCATTGCTTCTGAACTCAGCACCTGCTCCTCCCTATTTGTTCTGGGAGTCAGTGAAGGAATATTCTTCCAGCTGGGCAGCTGGATCCTGACCCAGGGTCCATCTTTCTGCACCACATCCTCCCCCTTACATGCGGTCTGCTCCCAGATCATTTGATTATAGGGCCAATGTATTTCTGGAGTTACTCATACACCTTCCTCTTTTACCTCTACCGAGGCTAATTAGAGTCCTTAATCTCAATCCTTCCCATCAGCTCTCCTCTAGCTTCCTATGGGAGTCTTTATCTGCTAGCTCATTATTTGGCAGTTACTTCTCCTGAAATGCCAGGAGGCAGGTACTGTTATCATTCCCATTCTACAGATGTGGAAGCTGAAGGTCAAGTGGGGTAAATGTCAAGCGGGGGTCCTGGGGCTGGTCCGTGGTAGAGCCTGACTCCACATAGTGGTCTAACCCAGACCCTATATGTCGACTCCTACTCTCTGAGATTTTTTTTTCCCTGCCTTCAACCTCACCTCCCTCAACTCACTCTCCCCTTGCAGCAGCTAGAGGAGTTTTGTAAACTGTAGCACTGATGACAACTGCCTCAGGCCCAAATCTTCCAGTGATTGTCCACGCCATGGGATAAAGCCTCAGCTCTTCTGTGAGGCTCATACCCACAGCCTCTACAGCCTCCTCTCCTATTACAGAGAATCATCCTTCACCCCACTCTGTTGTGGCCACATCACAGCCCACTCACAGCATCATTTGGTGACTTCAACTCCCACTGCCGTCTAATTGCATACATTTTCTCTACTTGGTAAACTCCTACACATCCTTCAATACCCGGCCCAAATGTTACTTTGTGGAACACCTTTCTGATCTCCCCCAGGCAGAACTAGTCATTGTGTACTTAACACTATTACCTTGGCTGGAGATTCTTGACCTTTGAGGATCATTAGTACCCAGAAAATCCACACAAAAGCAAATCTAGTTAGAACGGGACTAAAATTTCATAGTAAATGCTGAGTTAAAAAAAAAAAAAAAAGAGGACCTGATTGATGTTTTACCTTTAAAAAATGAAACTAACATTTATGAGCATTATTCCATCTTTCACTGAGAATATTACAATAGAAACTCTGTACTAATTCTTAGATCAGATTACAGAGCCAAGGTGTGTGTGTGTGTGTGTGTGTGTGTGTGTGTGTGTGTGTGTGTTCTGCTTGGTATGATTTCTTGACAAAAATTTGTTTAAAAGTCATGATATGACAACCTTTTCTACAAGTTTCATACCATGATCACACATAGCCACTTTTTGAGAAAAAAGAAAAAAGATAAGATGCTATCAGCTTCCCAGCAGGCTTTTCTTAGCCTTTTCATACTGAAATAATTTTCTTGTGAGCACCTGTCCTGTCTTCTTGCCAGTATCCTCTTGTTTCGTTGTTCCTTTGTCAACCAATGGGATGGGCCAGATGCTCATTTGTCAAGATCTTCAGGGTGTTCTGATCCATTCTCCAACATCCAGTGACATCAACTTCGGGGAAATTCTATAATGTTGCAAGCAAGGATGGCAATTTTATGGTGCAAATGTGGCAAACACTGAGATTGACCAACACCCAAGAAAGAGGGTGGTGATGTCAAGGACAGAGCCAGACAATGAGTTCAGCAGGAGGGTTCAGTTAGTAGCTAATTCTATAGGCTAATGTCAGTTTCCTGGTTCTGATACACTGTCATAAGATGTTGCCATTGGGGGGATGCTGGGCAAGGGACACAGCACACTGCTCGATACTATTTTTGCAACATCTATGAGTCCATAATAATTTCAAAATGAAAACTTAAACATATTACAAAAATAACTCCTAGGCAAGAGGAGGCTAAGGGAATATAGAGGCTAAATACATTGGAAGACCTAAACTCATAAGTTAAATTTCCAAGTGACCAGATACTTCGTTAATATTTTCCTTTTTTTTTTTAAGGTTTATTTATTTATTTGACAGGGAGAGAGAGAGAGAGAGATTGAGAGAGAATGCAAGCTGGGGGAATGGGAGAGGGAAAAGCAGGCTCCTTGCCGAGCAGGGAGCCCAACGCAGGGCTCGATCCCAGGACCTCAGGATGACAACCTGAGCCAAAAGCAAATACTTAATGACTGAGCCACCCAGGCACCCCATCATTAACATTTTCTTGTAATGGTCATCTCTTCACCAGGCAATCTCTTCACAGGTGGGGAGTCGGGGTTCTCACTGAATATTCTCACTGAATACTTAGGTTTTCACTAAAATCTTTCCATGGAATTGTGACTATTATGTAACTACCTACCTCCTCCCATTGGACTGTGAGCTCCTTCAAGCCTAGAAGTGGATCTTACTCATCTTTTTGTTTCCAGTGCCCATCATAGGGCTTGGCATAGATTAAGCCCCCGATAAAAACTTAATGAGTAAATGAATGAATGAATGAAAACATGTACAAAAAACTAAAAGATGGGGTTTCTCATGTGGTCCCAGCCTAGCTCAGCCCTGGGAAGGATGGTGCTGGAGATATTTCCTCTAGAGGAGATTTGGTTTGAGTCTCAGACAATAGTTGCCCCAGGGGATGGGAAACCTACCCAAATGATCTACTCTGCTCTCTCCGTAGACCCAGGCAGGTGGCGTTTGCTCACACACCTCTCCTGGCCCCCCCAGTCAGTGAGGAGGGCTTGGGGACTTTCAGGGATGGTGTGTTTGGGAAAGCCCAGTTCGGGGCAAAGCCAACTCTAATGGCCCCCAGAAGGTGCCCCATAGCCAAAACCAACTCTTCCCCACACTGCTCAGCCTGAAGCTCAGTAGGTGGTGTCTAAGGGTTGGCCTTGTTCTCCTGGGAACTAACACCTCCATCTGCCTGGTGGGGGTAACAATCTCCGCCCCCACCCCCCCTCCCTCCGCTCTCTTGGCCTCTTATCTTCTGCCTGAAACTGATAAAAAAGACAAATTACACTACCCACGCTTGTCCCTCTCCATAGAGGCAATCTAGGGAGATTTTCTATCATCATACTATAGCCGATGGTCGGCAACTCATTTTTCCTATTTTTGGTTTAATGCATTTTGGACATCTTTCTATGCCCTTGTGTACGAATCTCCTTCATTCTTCATAGCTCTGTCATGTTGCACAGAGGGGCTAAAGCATTGCTCACCTAAGCAGTTCCTCCTAATGATGGGCATTGATGTTGATTCTGTTCTGGCATAGCATGGCAATGGCTGCACACCGTTGCATGCCCAGACGGTGCTAGCTAGTGCCCAAAATGCCCTTACTGAGAGTGGCATCAGTTTTCACACTCCCACCTGGAGTGTGTGGCCCCGAAGCCCAGGCTTTTGAAAGAAAAAAGAAATCCCGTTACCCACGATGATGATGCTTACTTGGCATTTTGTTGTTTCTGTTTGTTGTACTCTCAGCCCCCTAACAACCTGGTGGGGACTGTGCAACTGGGGACTGGCCTTGCTATTATGATCATTATTGAGTGAACACACGTTTTGTGCAAGATTCATGCTGGGTGCCAAGTGGGGGGCCGGGAGGGCGTGATGGCCAGGAGAAGGCAGTCCTCTGAGGTGCTTTGCTCAGCTGCTGTCCCTTCCAGCCCCTGTGTCCCTTCTCAATTCCCTTTATTTCTAATTTTTTCCCAGCTTGATGAGATAGAATTGACCTGTAACATGGTATAAACTTAAGGCTTGATATGCTTGTGTATTTCAGTACTGTGACAGCGCTCTAAGCTTATGCACTCCTTGCTTGCTGACCTAACTCCCTTGGTTTGTAGCAAAGTCAACCTTTCCTTGAGATTTGCAGCCTGCTGGCCTTGGGGAGTGAAGGACTGGACTTTCCCGGAAGATAAGGCCTGACTGCATTCTAAAACAGCTGCCACTGATGTAGTCTGTTCAGGGTCACGTCCACATGTGTCCACATGTGACTAGCCACCAGGGCACTTGGTTCTCCTGCACCCAGCCTCTCTCCGCCTTTCCAGTGCCTTGCCCTTAAAAACCCTCTGGCTTTGCTTGGACAGGAAAGACGGTCTTTGAGACATTAGTCCACCACCGTTCCCAGGTTGCTGTCTTCCTAAATAAAGTTGCCATTCTTTTCCTTCTATCCTCCATCACTTGTCTCTCAGGGATTGGTTCCTGAGTGGCAAGCAACCGAACCTGAGTTTGGAATCAGTTCCCTGTCCAGTAACAATATGATTGCTACCATAGTGTTAGCTGGCGCCCCCCCCTTCCTGCCGTAGAAACTCCACTTCTTTTTGTGATGAGACCATTTAAGGTTTACTACTGTCTTTGCAACCTTTGGGCATGTGGTTCCGTGATGTTCTCTGCAGTGCATTAGATCCCCAGAACGTATCCATCTTCTAATTGGAAGCCTTTTGACCAACAGCTCCCCGTTTCTCCCACCTTCTGCACCAGCTCACCACTACCCTGCAATCTGTTTCTATGAGTTCAGCTTTTTTTTGAGATTCCACATATAAGTGAGATCGTACGGCATTTGTCTTTCTCTGTCTGACTCATCTCACTGAGCTTAATGTCCTCAAGGACCATCCATGTTGTTGCAAACAAAAACATTTCATTCTTTTTCGTGGCTGGATAATATTCCATCATATATATACACCGTATCTTATTTTTCCATTCATCTGTTGACAGACACTGAGTTTGTTTCCATGGCCTGGCTACTGGGAATAATGTAATGAACTTGGTATCTCTCTCTCTCTTTTTTAAAGATTTTATTTATATAATTGAGAGAGAGATAGAGAGAGAGAGCATGAAAGGGGAGAAGGTCAGACAGAGAAGCAGACTCCCTGCGGGAGCTGGGAGCCTGATGCAGGACTCGAAGCCAGGACTCTGAGATCATGACCTGAGCTGAAAGCAGAGGCTTAACTTACTGAGCCAACCAGGCACCCAAACCTGGTTTCTCTTCAATATTCTGATTCCATTCCTTTTCGATGTAGCCCCAGAAATGAGATGGCTAGAACCTATGTTAGTTTGATTTTTAATTTTTCTTTCTTTCTTTTTTAAAGATTTTTTTAAAGATTTCATTTATTTTTTTGACAGGCAGAGACCACAGAGAAGCAGGCAGAGAGGGGAGGAAGCAGGCTCCCTGCTGAGCAGAGAGCCCGATTCGGGGCTCAATCCCAGGACCCCGGGATCACGACCCGAGCTGAAGGCAGAGGCCTTAACCCACTGAGCCACCCAGGTGCCCCTGATTTTTAATTTTTCTGAGGAACCAGCTTCCATACTGTTTACCCCAGTGGCTGCACCAACTTAAATTCCTCCGCCCTGCAGGGGACCAGGGTCCCTTTTCTCCACAGCCTCACCAATACCTGCTGTCTCTGGTCTTTGTGATAACAGCCAGCCTCGTAGGCATGAGGTGGTGTCTCTCTTGCTCCCTTTAAGGTGAGACTTTAGGGCAAGTGACAACATCCCACTTGAACAACCAGCAGCATCTGGCCCGGTCTACCACCCTCTGTCTGATTTTTTTTAAAGATTTTTAATTATTTAATTGACAGAGACACAGCAAGGGACGGAACACAAGCAGGGGGAGAGGGAGAGGGAGAAGCAGGCTCCCGCTGAGCAGGGAGCCCAATGCGGGGCTCAATCCCATGACCCTGGCATCATGACCTGAGCTGAAGGCAGACGTTTAACGACTGAGCCACTCAGGTACCCTCCCACCCTCTCTTTGAAACACCTTCCTCACTGTAGCTTCTCGTTGCCGTCCCCACCTCTCAAAATTACAACACCCCTGGGCTGTGTCCTCACACGTCTTCTCCTCCCTAGCCACACTTCCTCCCTGGGTGATCACATACAGTCCCCTGGCTTTAAACAGCATATTCTCTTGACCCTTGTAGGTATGTCACCGTCCCAGACCTCCACCATGAACTCTGCATGTCCAACAGTCTTCGCTTCACCTCCATCTGGACGTCCAAAAAACTGGCACAGGGGCGCCTGGGTTGCTCAGTGGGTTAAAGCCTCTGCCTTCAGCTCGGGTCATGATCTCAGGGTTGGGATGGAGCCCCCAATCGGGCTCTCTGCTCAGCAGGGAACCTGGTTCCTCCTCTCTCTCTTTGCCTGCCTGCCTCTCTGCCTACTTGTAACCTGTCTCTCTTTCAAATAAATAAATAAAATCTTTTTTTTTAAAGATTTTATTTATTTATTTGACAGAGAGAGTGAGCACAGGCAGAGAGAGTGTCAGGCAAAGGCAGAGGGAGAAGCAGGCTCCCTGCTAAGCAAGAAACCCGATGTGGGACTTGATCCCAGGACGCTGGGATCATGACCTGAGCCGAAGGCAGCTGCTTAACCAACTGAGCCACCCAGGCACCCCTAAATAAATAAAATCTTAAAAACAAAACAAAACAAAACAAAAAACAAAAAACCGGCACAAATGTAACACACTCAGTCATGAACGGGAGCATTTAGTCATCAGGGAAATCCAAACCAAAACCACTTCACACTCACTACTGTGAAGTATAATAAAAAAGATGAATGATAGTGAGTGTTGGCAAGGATTTGAAGAAATTGGATCCCTCCTACAGCACTGGTGGCAGTGGATGGGAATGCAAAATGGGGCAGCCATTTAGGAAAATAGCTTGGCAGCTCCTCAAAAAAGTGACACAGAGGGGCGCCTGGGTGGTTCAGTGGGTTAAAGCCTCTGCCTTTGGCTCGGGTCATGATCTCAGGGTCCTGGGATCGAGCCCCGCATCGGGTTCTCTGCTCAGCAGGGAGCCTGCTCCTGTCTCTCTCTCTCTGCCTCTCTGCCTACTTGTGATCTCTATCTGATAAATAAATAAATAAAATCTTTTAAAAAAAATGTGACACAGACAGGGGCACCTGGCTGGCTCCATCTGAAGTGGATGTGACTCTTTTTTTTTTTTCTTTAGTTTTATTTATTTATTTGACAGGCAGAGATCACAAGTAGGCAGAGAGACAGGCAGAGAGAGAGGGGGAAGCAGGCTCCCCACTGAGCAGAGAGCCCGATGTGGGACTTGATCCCAGGACCCCGGGACCATGACCTGAGCCAAAGGCAGTGGCTTAACCAACTGAGCCACCCAGGTGTCCCTGACAAGTCTACCTTTAATTTCTTATGGAACTACTACCACACTGTTTCCCCCAGAAGCTGCACCGGCTGGCACGCCTGCCAGCAATGTGCAAGGTTCCAATTTCTCCACATCCTCAGCACCATGTATTTCCTGTTGTCACTGTTGCTATACCAGCTGTCTGAAGGGGTGTGAAGTCACACCTTGCTGTGGTCTCAGTTTGCATTTCCTTGATGGTTAATAATGCCAAGCACCTTCTCATATGCTTACTGTTCATTTCTATATCTTCTTTGGAGAAATGGCTATTGAAGTCCTTGGCCCATTTTGGATCAGGCTGTCTTTTTTTCTTTTTTAAATTGTTGAGTTGAAGAAGTTTTCTATATAATCTGGATATTAATTCTTTATCACATATATGATTTACAAATATTTTCTCCCGTTCTATGGGTTGCCTTTTTGCTCTGTCCATAGTATCTTTTGATGCATGATTTTGTGTGTGTGTTAAGTCCAATTGTCTATTTTCTCTTTTGTTGCCTGGGCCTCTGGTGTCATATCCAAGAAATCGTTGCCAAATCCAATGTCAGGAAGATTTTGCCCTCTGTTGTCTTTCAAGAGCTGTGGGTTTTTTAATGTTTTTATTTATTTATATTTAGAGAGAGTGTGTGTGTGTGGAAGTGAGAGCATGGGGAGGAAGGGCTGAGGGAGAAAGTCTCAAGCAGATTCCCTGCTGAGCAGGGAATGAGCCCAATGCGGGGCTCAATCTCATGACCCTGAGATCGTGACCTGAGCCGAAATCAAGAGTCAGACGCTTAACCATCTGAGCCTCCCAGGCACCCCTGCTTCCAAGAGTTTTCTGGTTTTAAGTCTTACATTTAGGTTTTTGATAATATTTTGAGTTAATTTTTGTACGTGGTGTGAGGTAAGGGTCCAACTTCATTCTTTTACATGTGGATATCCAGTTTTCCCAGCATTATCTATTGAAAAGACTGTCCTTTCCCCCATTGAAAGGTCTCAGCAACCTTGCCAAGAGTCATTTGACCTGGGGGACCTGGGTGGCTCCGTTGCTTGATTAAGCATTGCCTTTTGGCTCAAGTCATGATCTCCGGGTCCTGGGATCAAGCCCCACATCTGGCTCCCTGCTTGGTGGGTAGTCTGCTTCTCCCTCTCACTCTGCCTCTTTCGACTTCTTGTGCTCTCTTTCTCAATTAAATAAATAAAATCTTTAAAAAATCATCTGACTGTATATATGAGGGTTTATTTCTGAGCATCCTGTTTTACTCTATTGATCTAGATGTCTGCCTTTATGCTAGTACCACATTTTGTTTACAGTAACTCTGTAGCAAGTTTTGAAATCAGGAAGTATGAGTCCTTCAGCTTTGTTCTTTTCTCAAGATTGTTTTGACTAATCAGTTGATTGACTATGAAATTCCATACAAATTTCATAATGGATTTTTCTATTCCTGCCGAAAGAAAAAGAAAGAAAGAAAGAAAGAAAGAAAGAAAGAAAGAAAGAAAGAAAGAAAGAAAGAAAGAAA